>PVKA01004081.1:0-102664 GCA_004027165.1 Ctenomys sociabilis | reverse complement strand
GGAATTAACCTGGGATTTTCTCATTGACCTACGCCTTTAGTCAGGCATGGGGGTTCACAACAGTAATCCCAGCACTTGGAGGCTAAGACACTAGGATTGCGGAGAGTTCAAGGCCAGCCTTGGTTTCAGAATGAGTTAAGGCCAGCCTGAAGTGCACAGTGAGACCCTGACACAAAACAAACTAACAAACAAATCAAACTACATCCCCACCCCTTTTGTACTAATTGCTTTGAAATTTTAAAACAGGGCCTCTCTAAATTGCTAACTTGCCTCAGGAGAGCTGCAATTTACAACTGCCTGGAGTACCAGGTGTATAGACCTGTGACACTGCAGAATTTCAAAAAGAAGTCATCATCCTAACAGCCGAGGAGGGGCTTCCTAGCAACTAAAGGTTCTCATTTAGAACCTTTAGTACCTACTGAACGTAATTGGCAAAGTTAAACTGAATGAATTTTCATAACAGAAGTTTGATGAGTAGGTTAAAAAAATATAAAAATGTATGAAGGTAGAGAAAAAGAAAGCCTGAAAAAATAAAGATACATGAGAATGAATCCATCCCCAGAAACATCTACATATTCTACAATCTACAAAATTGAGTCAGAAATCTGTGTACTGTTGTATGACTTTATTGCATTTACCTATAAACATTTTAGGTACAATGACAACTTCATCAAATATAATTTTCTACTTCTCAATAACAGGAAAATACAACTATGATTGTATATCACTGCATACATTACTGTACTCTGCTTCAAAATGGGAAGGTATCAATGAAATGAGAATTTTAAAATACGCACATTTAATTATTGATTGGAAATAACTGCTTTCAAAAAATCAAAAATTTCTTTTAGTTTCAAACACTAAAAATATAAGATTACATAATTACGGTCATTTAAAGTACTAAAGAAAAGAAAATTCTTAATATTATAGGCTGTGGCTATGAATGTGTTTGCCTAGTATCACTTTCTTTTCATTTTTAAGCCTGTCAGATTCTGTTCTTTTGAGTTGCTCTCTTAAAATTCAGTCTCTTGCCATCTCAGATTCTTATTCTGCTTAAAGAGACTTCTATTTCCCTAGTGGCTAAATAAAATCGTATTTGTCCCATCCAATGAAAGGCCCTTATACCTCAATCCTTAAGCTACAAGTAAAAACAATGGACACTATTTCAGAGAACTACACGTCTCAGTACAATAGTTCTTTTAGGAAAGAAAAAGAAAAGGAGTCATTTCTTCCCTGTACTTTTTTTTTCCTGTGCTGCGGATCAAAGAACTGAGGGCCTCAGAATGCCTTGCCTAGAGTGGATTGATGGGGAATAATTATTCTTACTCTTGCTTTAGTTATAAGAATCTGGATGTGAAATTGTTTAGGAATATTAATACTAATAATTTTTTATGTCTGAAAGATTGTGAATGAATTTCTAGACAGGAACAAGGCAGCAAATTTATCTGTACAGTATCACAGGGAGAAAGAAAGACAAGGGTCTGTAAAGGAATTTCCTCTCAAAACAAAATATATTCCTTCTAGATTTCAAAATTACCATTTTCAAAATTGTACACAAATTACATTTATTACCAGATGAAGCCCTGAGATATATACACTATCCTTGTATGAACTTTCTTCCCCCAGAAACTTTGGCTTTACTCCCAAAATAGCAGCTTTTGTTGAGTTCACAACTATAAGTTTCAGCTGGAATATGCAGCATGATGGCACTTCCAGTAGGGAGGCCAACTATCAACACAACAGAATGATGCCTGCTTTCTGCGCAAGGAAGTTAAAGGATAACAAAGGGGTGAACCATGATGGTGTCTTCAGGCCATCAGTTTATTCCTTACAAATGTTCTACAATTCTAGCATGATCTACAGCCTTTTAAGTGGTGGAGGTCTTTGGAGGAAATAGGTAAAACACACCTCCTTTGTAACAAAATCACTTGCTTCCATGCAATCCACTGCAGGAACCCTAAGAATAGTTTTGGAAACATTTCCTACAGCTCAGCATGGCCATTCAAGTTGTCTTATGTAACCATGTGGAAGAGGAAGCTGTCAGAACAGCTCTTAATTTTTTTCAGCTAAATATTTTTAATCACAAGAGTAATGAAAATTTGAACATGATAAAGTAACAAGCAAATAATTTACTGAGTTTTTACATTTGCTTAATAAATTCAAAGATTATCTAGTTCAGAATTAATACACAAAGTAACATAAAATTATATACATACATATACATATATAAATGTTTATGTAGCTAGCAATATAACATGGATAGATTTAAAAAATGGATAGATTAGATAGATAGGCAGGAAAACAGACAGAACTTCAATTCAAGTCAATAATACATTGAAGACTTCATAACAACTTAATTATATCAATAACAGTGAAGGTATTTTCTCAAGCCATCAGTTAATAAAAAAGGAGTCAAATCAAGTTTTATATAAAAAACTTGTTTTTATTTTGTATAAATTGTTCCTTTAGTCAGCTTTCCTTTAACAATTTTAGCCAAGTTCTGAGATCTATAAGCCTTCCTGCAGCAATCCTTTGGCAAAAACTCTTGAGCCACATAAGTGCTGCTTTCTGCGTCTTCATCCGATTCAACCTCTATCTCGCATTCATTTTTTCCTACTGCTTATTCCTGATTACCAGATCATCACTTTGTTTTAAAGTTATAATGAGATCCCAAATCTATTCATCTCTTAACACCCTGTGACAGTAAACAATAAACGTAGTCTGTTCTGAAACAATTTTAAAATACCAAAATAATCCCCTGATTAAATTAAATGGAAAGGAAATTGTAATGGATTATGTTTTCTCATCTGTTGGCATAGTCAGAATTAATAAAATAACTCACTTTGGAAATATTATAAGAGCTCAATTTCCATATACCAAATGAGTTTATGAATTAGTGAACTGAAGAAACTAAAGGAGAATCATAAGTGGAGGCAAATCTTAAAGGTAGCTATACTTTTCCCAGTTCTTCTTGCTCTGCTGTCTTAAAACATTGGAGGTGTGTGTTTGATTAACGAATTGCAACAGATCAAAGCTTATTATACTTGAGTTATTCCACTTAATTGGCCACCTTTCAAGAAAGGTGCTGGCTGTTTTCCTGTGTAAGCTTCTAAGTTATTCTCCTGGATTTTGAAGTAACTAGTAGACCATGAATATACTTGAAAGTGTAAACCCTACTACTCAGAGCAAGGAGATAGCTTGAAATACAAGGATGAAATTTGATCTGAAGGCAGGAAAATGAAAGGAGCATGCTGTTTACTGCGGATGTGAGTGACCATAGTAATTGCCTATGTGAATGAAGAGCTATAAAGCCAAATGCAAAAACAGATACAAGAGGGGGCATCTCGGATATTTAGAAGGATATGCACTAACTTGTTATAATTTTATTTCTATGTTTGTTTAATCTCTGAGGATTCACCTTACTTAGCCCCATACTTTATCAGGGAAGAATATACAAACTCTGAAATATTCATTGTAAGATTCATTGATGTAAAATAAAAAACAATAAATAATAAATAAATAAATAAATAAATAAATAAATAAAACTGTCCTACTAATTGGCTTTGAAACTCTCATTGCTATCTGTTTCTCAATAAAATTATTTTTAAAAATTCAAAAAAAAGATTCATTGATGCTAGATGTAACCATTTATTTTACATCTCAGAACTGAGTTTTTAATGTTGTAAAGAAAAAACAGTACATAGACTTGTGTGAAACCTGGAGAGTAGAAGCTTGTTTTTCCACACACTGTGTACCTTGGGCAATTTATTAAACTTCTGAAATTTAGGTTGCATCATCTCTAATATAGAAATAAAGTGATTCTGCCTGCTTCACAGGATTATATGGGGAATACATTTGACAATCATGAAGTTTTACATTAAACAAATACTTACTGTATATCAAGTTTATTCAAAGAACTCATGTAGGTACTGTGAGCACAGTGAGAATAACAAGCTCTTTATCATCCAAGAATTCATACCTTTGTGGATGAAACTAGATAATCATAAATATAAAGAAAGTAAATACACATAATAGAAACTGTACTAGTTATAAAAGGCAAAGATTTCAATCAAGCAGTATCTACTTGAGGAAATATCAGGAAAAGCCTCCAACATGTAGGAAAATGTGTTCACATGGAGAAATGAGACGACAGAGTTTTTTGTCAAGTAAGTTAGTACAGTAGGTCATCAGGGACCTGTGTGTCAGTGAAGAGCACTGTATCTCATGCCTAACTAACCTGGGTTTCATGGGAGGTGGGATATTTCTTGTATGAACTTCCTTGAAACCAGGAAATGAGGGGGTGGAAGGTTAGATGATTAATTTGATAGGTATGACCCATTTTGTCCATGGAAGAAGCAGTTCAAAAGGATAGAGGAAAGGATAAAGGAAAACAGATGATGCTTTGTGATCAGGAAACACTTTGGATTGGAAGGATAGGTGAATTCTACACAAAGTAGTGATATTAGAGAAACTCCTTGAATAAAGAGGTGACCAAGGAAAATATGTTTAAAAGACCTACGGAGAAAATTCTAAGCTCTTAGCATGAGACTGTGCTTCATGTATTTGTGACAATACAACACAAACTGCTATGAAATAATACACCTGAAGCTAAAAATAAGGTGGAGAAAGTATTGGAATCGGATGAGTGCTGTGAGATTCATAGCTCATAGAAAGATTCTGATAGATTTTTAAATGACAAAGCTGTCTTATATTTTTAAAAGATGGTTTTGTTTAATAATGTATATGAGTATGCCATCAGGAAGTTGCTGAACCTCAAAACCAATTAGGATATTCTTGTATATTTTAGGGCAGGTGTTCTCAAACTTTTAAAAAATTAATCTCTTAAAAACCATTGAGAATTCTGAAAAGCTTTTTGTTTTTTTAGCAGATTTTATCTAACCATTGAGAATTCTGAAAAGCTTCTTTTTTTAAGCAGATTTTATCTAACTACCACATGAAAGATCTAAAATTTAAAAAAAAAACTTAAAATCCTTGATTAAAATTCATGGGGCATAAAATTTATCCATTTGTGGTATATAGTTTAATGTTCTTTGAATATTAGTAGCTATGTAGTCATGTTAAAGCATTCTAATTTTAAAATACGGGATGAGTATCTATTACCCAAATCCTGGTAATCAAAACTTTTTCTTATTTAAGTCTTTTTTCTGGTACATTGAATATCTATGTAGACATAGTGAGATATTTTGCAAATCAATATGAAATTTGTTTTCTTATGAACTTACTATCCATTCTAATGTAAATTTTTGGCCAGGGAAGATGGCTCAGTGATATAAGCACTTCCTTGGCAAGCGCAAGGGCGTGAATTCAATTCCTGGTTTGGTAAAAAAATAAATACATAAATAATAAATAAATAAATAAATTTTATGTATGTAGTACAGGCAAGGTCTACAGGGTCTCACTATACAGATCAGACTCAAAATGTTCCTCCTGTTTTCTGCCTCCAAAGCACTGGGATTATAGGCACATGCCACCATGCCCAGACTCAAGCACCCTCTCTCCAGTAGCGGGGCTAATGCAGTACTTGGAGGATCTAACACAGGTCCCTGAACTCTGCAGATGCTTTAGTCTGCTGAGCTATCTGATTGATTTCCTAGAGCTTACTTTTTGAATTTGAAACCCTGATATAAGATTTGTTGTAATATTTTCTATTTGTAGTATTCAGTATACATTCAAAAAGTTCTAGGTTGTCAGCAAGTAAGATTCTGACTCTATAGACTAAGACATTTAAACTATTTATAACACCTCAAGAATAAATCTGTTGGGTGCGAAGGAGAGAGCTCAGTAGAAAGAGCACTTGCCTGGCAAGTGCAAGGGCCTGAGTTCAATCCTCAGTTCCATCAAAAAACAAAAGAATAAATCTGAGTCCATTGTTGAACACTTCTTATACCTTCTGCATAACTTCAGGCAAGTTTTGCTTATTCTGGATATCTAGATATTTTATTTTAATTAAATAATATTACATAATATATGGTCTTTGTGAATGACCTCTCTTAATAAAAATGTTTCCAGATTCTTAAGTGTTTAGCATAATTACTACATTTTTATTGTAGAACAATATTTCATTGCATGGATGTCAAGTGTTTTAGTTACACATTCATCAGCTGATGATATTTAGGTCTTGTCCCATTTCATCTGTCAAGAGTAATACTGCTATTAACATCTGTGTATATATTTTATATTTAAATATGTTTCCAAAATCATTTAGTCAAGGCTGATGAGATTGCTTAGCAGACTAAAGCGCCTGCTCAGGCAAACTTAGTCAAGCTCAGGGACCATGCTTTAATCCCTGGTGCCACATGCCAGGCGAGCCTTGCTCCCAGGGCAGGCTGAGGTGGCCAGAGTCCGGGCACAGTGGGGCACACTTGTAACCCCAGTGCTGGGGAGGCTGAAAGCAGGAGGATCACTATGAGGCTGAGCTGTGTAGTGAGACCCTGAAATAATTTTTAAATACTTTTTTTTTTAATTATACTTCATTGAGTCATATGGTAATGCTATGCTTATGAACTAAGAGCAGAATGCTTTGTCATATTTTAACTATATATTTACCATTTGAGAAAATGCCAGATTCTCTTCTGTTTTCCATCAAAATATTTAAATGTTTTACAAACAGAATTTGTAAACACAAATTCTATGAACTATGACAGTAATGCTGCTATGTTGTCTGTATAGCCTCTCGGAAACACTACTATGCTACTGTAAGAGAAAGATTTATTAAAGAAAATAACATCCAATATACTATTATAATTATGACAGTAATATGTAAAGAATATAGTAATTTGCTTACATATAGAGTCCTTGGCATGATACAGAACTAAAATTATTTAAGAAGTAGAAATAATATATTTGTGTTTCAAGAAGTGATGAGAGGCACACAGAATACTTGAAATTTTAAATAGGTAGATGGGCTTCAGAATAGTCTGGGAGACTTGAAATATAAGTTTAACATACATTTGTATATATTTATGGATATAATTCATGGGCTAAAAATAATATCATCTAGGGGATGAATATAGACAAAATTAGAGGTCCACAAGTTTAGTCTTGTAGCACAAAAATTTAGGATATAATCAAGACCTACCCACAGCAAGTGAAAAACAACAACACGTAAAGCTGGAGAAAAATTAAGTAAATATGTTGTCTTAGAAACCAATGAAATAAAATTATTCAAAGAAAAATGATTTCTTCTTAAATGTTACTGAAAAGTTGAATATAAAAATTTCCCATTGGTACTCTCTTGCCAGAGGCAGATTATGAATGATTTCGAAAGAAAATGAAATATAAGAATTTGGAGATATTTTCCTGAAGTTTTGTTTCAGGGCAAAGCAAAGAAGTAAAGTGTAACCATCAAGGAGATTCATGGTGAAGGCTGTTTGGTATTACCATATGTCTTTGTTTAATTTCAGAGATTATTTCATGATTTTATAATGAAGAACATGGTAGAATATGGAGTCAATAATTGATACCAAATTGAGACATGGGCTGCTACTGGAGTCAGTCCTTGAAAATAAAAGAAGATCTAGGGTACAGGTAGAAACTTCAGATGGGCACAGACTACAAGTTAGCAGTTCTGATGAATATAAAAAGCATCTGTAAGGTAGAGGTGGAAGGAAGTGTTAAAAACCTGACTTGAGGAGATAATAAAATGTGGCGGCGTTGGAGAGTGAACTCAAGAAACAGTGGGTTTACAATCAACCAAAGTAAGCCGTCAAGCTCAGTGCCTACAGCTGTGCAAGGCTCAATATTTGTGATCACTTTCTTTTTTTCTTTATCTAAAACTGTGGGGAACTTTTCAGACCCTATGCTGGTATAGATCTCTCATTCATATTAGATATGCTGACATCCACATGCTTTCACATTCCTTCAAAGGCTTCTACTCTTGTTTATTCACTACTGAATTCACATCCAAATCCCTCCACAGACAATTCCTGTCATCTAAACAGGCATAACTTGTTCTTGCCTCA
Organism: Ctenomys sociabilis; assembly: GCA_004027165.1. NCBI lineage: Eukaryota > Metazoa > Chordata > Mammalia > Rodentia > Ctenomyidae > Ctenomys > Ctenomys sociabilis. The sequence goes on along the minus strand of PVKA01004081.1, from coordinate 94,682 downwards.
GGAATTTGTGCTTCAGATTCTGTCTACTTGGAACATATTGTCCCTTTGCATATTAGATATGATCTCATTAGTCGAGCCTCAATTATACATTGCTTCTTTGTATTTCCAGTGAGAATTATTCTGCCTGACTACTCTATCCAAAGGTGCTTAGTGAGTCTCTTGCCCTGCAAACACCAATTTTTATTTTTACAATTTTCTATTTACGACCTTACCTCCTTGGCATAGCCATTTCTAAAACACAGGTCCCATGCCTATCTTGTTCGCTGCCACACACGAAGTACAGAACAGTGCCTAGAATGAAACAGGTTCATAATACATGTTTGTTTAAAAACACTGACTATGCATAAGTCTGTAGCATAATTAATTTGCTTTTATGCATATGTATGAACATTAAGTTGCTGCTAGTGGTAATGCTCACTATTAAGAATAATAAATATTAATTCTTCCGCAGTAGGATAACATTAGCACAACCTCCAACACACCAGCAGGAATCTTTAGACTGATGTTCTTTGAAGATAACAATAAAATCTGGACTGAAAGAGAAAAATTCCACCCCAGATTTTCTAAAGATAGCTTAGTTTTCAATTTGATCTCAACATGATGCTAGGACAATAATTATGCTGCAAAATAGCCTAAAATATTTCAAAAGCTCAAATAGTTTTATATAAAAGAACCCACTGATGGACGGACAACATTCCAGGATGCTGGTTCCTCACTAGGCTCTGTATTATTCGGAATCAGGAAACTCGAAACACATACTGCCACTTTCCATCCACCACCCATGAGGAGCAGTGCCCACAGTTTTCTCTTAGTATTCCTAGCCCCATACTTAGAAATTAAGGCAGGTTTCATGCCCCGTCCTAGGTCCTGTCAGAGCAATAATCTTAATGGGTATAAACACACCTGAAGGCCGGCAGGGGCTTTGTGCATGACCTTATTCATCGCTGGCCAGATGCCCAAAGAGATCACAATGCTGACCTCAAACTCAGTGTGTCACTTCACTTCAACTCTTTCTCTTTGACTATCTGAAGATGTTTATATGAAAACATCTCTTGTTTGCATAGCCGCTTGATGTGGAAAATTTGGGTGACTACTACAAAAATCCACAAGTTTAGTTATAAGGTGTATCTCCGTATATGTGAAGTCTGATTTTTTTTTGTCCTATCTTTCATTCCATTTTCCTTCCCTTCTCACATATTTTGAATCTAGTATGTTAAGAATAACAATAAAATATGAAAGAAGAAATTGATTACACTAGACTCCTGTCTTTTAGTTTATTGTTAAAATAGATATAAGCAAATAGTACTAAACAGCAACATGCTTGCTAAAACAGTGATATCAGTAGGGGATTAAGGAGGCTGCTTGGAGAAAGGCTTCAGAGGGGAGGCTTTGTTCTATCTCTCTGTGAGCGTGGTCTGGCTTTGACTCATTTCCCAAGAGGAATTGTGGGGCTCACAGAGCTTCTCTGAAAGATCCTCAAACCTAACCCACATCTTGGATATACTTCTTTCTGGAACCTAAAGCCAAAAAACCTGACATCTCTTTGTAGGGAAATTAATAAGAATTTACCATCCCAAAACATAGCCAGTCTTTATGCAAATGTTCAAAATCTTTGAAAGGCCTAATTTCAAGGTAAATTTTAGAAAGTATGCTATGAATTCAGTGTGGCCTCTTTGGGAGATACACAGCATTTGGTAAAACACAGGGCATGAATTTAAAGGTCTTAGGAGCTATACTAAGGAATTTGAAGTAACTCCTTTAAATAGCATAGAGCCATAAAGTTTTTAGGTAAATCTTTTCAGTTTCAGTAAGAAATGACAAGTACCAAACTTATTTTCTTATCAATTGATAATTTCAGCAGATTGCTGACAAATAATAGCTCAACATACAAATCTTCAGTTAGTAAACAATATATTTAAGTACCACCTCTTGTTAAATATATATTCTTAATTCTGTAATTCATGTAAATTAACTTTGTATATTATCTTAAATCAAGATGCTTAAAATCCATTTCTTTTACTGTCCTCCAACATAAATGATGAGAATTCTTATAAAAGCTTAGAAAACATTATTTAACACTGCTATCGCTAACATGTGAAATGTGATGTTTTTTCAAAATATTTCCATTTTTGTCTCACGTTATCCTTACAATAATCCTATACATTTACTATTCATATTTTATCTGGAAGGAATTTGAGTTTTAAATTTTTAATTCTTCAACCAAATCATGTATAACTAGCTAGTGCCTAAGACAGGGTTAGAAACCAAGTCTCAACTCATAAGAATGTGTCAATAAACTTGACTATTTGGAATGGTTACCTGTCTGAAAGAATTTTGACTGTGATAGAAAAAGGAATGTATGTTGAAAGAAAAATTAAAAAAAAACCTACTAGGCTTTCAGAGAAGATATTCTAGGCCAGTGGATTTCAACTTGGGAAAAAGATAGGATGTGATAGAAAGGTTTGAAAGCAACTTAGCAGAACCAATGGATCCCATCGTAGTCCTACCCTGTGGAAATAAACCTCTAAACAGGCTGATATTTCTAATTTTACATCTCCTGGATGATGTTCATAATCAGACATTTTACAAAATTCCTGGGCTTGTTGATATCTATATTTATCTACTTTACTAAAATTCTTTGAGGGATTTTTATTTTCTGTTCCTTTTCACCCCCCCCCCCCCAAGATTAGCTGTTTTCTGTAACTGGTATTAGAAGCCTTTCACGAATTTCATCTTGGCCCATATTTAATCCGGCAATCTGTGAGATGAATGAGAAGTCATAAGTTATATTCTGGGCCAAAAGAAGTTTTTGTCAGATTCCACAGTTATGGACTACTAAAGCAGCTAGGAGTTAGAAAGAATAAATAGAAAGTAATGCTGGCACATTAGTCTAAGGCATTTCATGTAAGTCAGTGACGCAGCCATTGGATGTAGTTTCATAAGAACAAGGGGTTATTCCACTGCAACAATAGGACAGTACTGAAACATGGGCTTTGTAGAAATAACAGGGACAAACAAGTTATATGTGCTGACCAAATCGATGTCAACGCTTTCCATTTAGCTTGGCTCGTAAGGGACTATTACCCCTCCAAGCGCCCTCTGCTGTCCCACAAGAGAACTGGAATTCACAGCCCTGAGAGGTTGGAGCTGGATCCGCAGATTGGTCAAATCACAGGTGGTCAGCCCGTCTGGCAAAGGTTGGAAGTTACCTCAAAGCCAAACATGAAAGCTGGCTCTCCATCAGGTGCATTTTCTGTGGCTCCAACACCTGGATATTTATTTCTGCCTGCAAGGGAACAACAACTAAACCCACTTGTCTTCCAAGTCAAGGGCCTGTGCTAAGAGGAAATAAACAGAAACATTAAAACTTGATTTCTACACAAAACTTATCATTTCCAACTCTGAAATCAACCAGATAAAACATCACTAAAAGTAAAATGTTGATCAACTGAATGAGCTAAAGCTACCATATATTTTGTTTTCGTCTGAATAATTCATTCTGACAAGTTGCATAAGCCTTAGAGGAAATCAGATGGGAGTTGAACTGAGGGAGGTAGAACTCACAGCAATACTCAGACTGGTTTTCAAAGGTAGAATCAGTATTACCTGGGAAGAGACTAAAGTGCACATTAAATCCCAAGTCACATCACAGTGCTTTGAAACATTCACATAGTTCAGAATCACTTCTGGAATTTGATATAAGACAGATAGGCCCAGTTTTAGCTTCTGATTTTATAGTTCTGGGGCAAAGCCTGAGGATTTGCTTTTCTGGTAGATTTTGGGGTGATAATAGGGGAGATCATATCCTGTGCACTAGGGTTTCAGAGAGATAGATGCCAGCCGGGCTCCATGTGATTAAGTAGGGAAGCTGTCATTGTATCTCACTCCATGTTGCAACCCAGAGCAATTAAGTCAAATAAGAAACTACTATGACGACAACAATACCCAATGTGTTAATTGTTGTAACTGTCCTACTAACCTGTTTTGAAACTGCCTCATAACTATTTCTCTCTCATTAAAATTATTTTTCAAAAAATTAAGTCAAATGCTCAAAATAGGAGCTTGTTAATCCCAAGAATCGATAATTTTAAATTTCTATTATTAATTCCAATGTTTGAGAATCATTGTACTATAAAAGGTATAGAGTCATGAAAATGTAAGATAAAGAATATAAAATCTTATAAGGAGGAAAAAATTTCAAAATTTTACTGGGTCCGTTATTATTTAACACGTTTTTGTCTTTATGAACATGATTTTTTTATTTTTAGTTTTATGTACCTACACATTCTACCATTTTTAAACAAAATCCATGTGTCCTCCTACCAGGCACACTCACACATCCTACCTTCCTTGCTAGCTCTCCCTCCTTCTCCTTCTCCTTCTTCCTCTCCAGTAGAATGAAAGAAAAGCACATCACAAGCAGTAAATGCCAGCATTGTACAATGGTTCAGTTGTAGAGATGAGTGCAAAGTAACCATCAAAGGACACAGAGATGCATCTTTAAATGTATTCCACAGAGCAAATATTCTATTTGTATGTACTGATCCATACCTCATAATGTGACGTTGCTCACAGTAATCATTCAATAAAAATTGAAGCAAATTACTAAATAAATTTGTGTTGGACACAATAGATCATGAAAAGTTATTGCCAGGCCTTTTATAGAGAATGCCACTTTTAAAAGCAAGATTTTTCTGACTTCATGCTTACTCGCTTGCTTTTTTTTCATTCTTTCTGTCTTTCTCTTTTCTACTTTTAACTTAAGGCATCAACAATACTTGCAATGACACATTTTTTATTTTATTGACTTTCAGAAATATCTTCTGAAATAGAACAAAAATATCAAAAAGGATCTAGTTTTTCTTTTCTTTTATTATTATTTTTTACTCATAAGAAGTCATTCTTTGATTTGCTTTTTAGGCCACTATCTGTGAAAAACAAATCACACATTCAACATCTGCCATCTAACTTAGACACGGAAACTAAATTTCTGAAAGGGGCTCTTTATGTTACATATTTTCTTCTCTTTTGCAACCAGAATTACCCCTCTTTGGGTCCTGAACATAATGCTAACATAGCACGGCTATTTGAAAACTAAATGGATAGACTACAATGGAGGCACAAAGTTCTACCTTCGGGTTTTCCTTTTAGTTAGAAATATACAATTAGATAAATAATTCTCTAAGAAAGGCCACATGATTTTTTTCTCCATAATTTCTGAAACTGTGTTTTATTATGGCATTTGCTGCCTGTTTGGTAATTTCAGCAAGTGCCTCACACTGCCATTAATGTAAAAGAGTTGTCAAATTTTCCATTGTGGTCTTTACTGTGTTGAGTATTTAAACATTTCCAACGGTGTCAGCCTACAATTCTTCCCCACAAGTTTTCACTTGGAATGAATTTTTCAAAATATCAGAACTGACTAAAAAAAAATCAGGTTAGCATATTCCTTCTAAATGTGAAGCACCAATTTAAAATAAAAATTAGAGTAGCTGCCTCATCCCATCCAACACTGCATGCACTTAGGGATGTATGCACATACACAGAGGCATGAGTTTAACCTAAAAAAAAGAGGGAGAAATATTCCCTAGTAAAGCAAAATTAAACATTGCTTAAGTCTTTGAAAGAACTGAGCTTATGAGAAATACAGAAATGTTTGCTTGATGACAATAACATTCTGACAGCACAAGTCACCAGCACAATAAATGTAAGTATTTCATACTGCACACATGCACTAATAAAGAATAAATAAAAAAATAAATGAGAAAAAGGATTTTACAATCTTATGTCAATGTTCATTAATTTTTTCAAATAAAAATATATTCTAATTGCTTAGTGTTCCACCTATGGTCTTCTTGAGAAAGAGTCTAACAGACATTTATCCTTTAGAGTCAACCAGATCTTTCCTTCCTTTTTTTTTTTTCCCATATTTTAGGGAAGGGTCTACAGAGTGTTCAGGGTCTCACTACTAGATTGGACTCATAGTGATCCACCTGTTTACAGTCTCTGAAGAGCTAGGATTACAGGCACGTGCCACCACACCCAGTCTCAATTGCTGGCTCAGCACACCCTGGGGACAGGGTCCACACGGCAGCTCCTGTGATTGAACCCTCAGCCCCCGTGCCTGCTTATAGACTCTTTAATCCACTGAGCTCTTTGTGCATCTTTCTTGGAATGGAACCTATTCCAACTTTCCGATCCCTAGACCCTGTATATTCCCTCTTTGCCTGAAGTAAAGTTAATATCAAGATTCCCACACAGTAACAAGCTTTATCCAAAATAAGATGAAATTGATGCAATAAAAGTTTATACAAGAGCCAGGGAGATAATTCAGTTGAATAAGCACTTTCCTGACAAGTGCAAGGGCCTGAGTTCAATCCCTGGTTCTGTTAAAAAAAAAAAAATTATACTATTTGAAATATAAAGTCAGAAGACAAAGGAAAAATTGTTTTTGTGAAGGCAATTATATCTGAAAATCTCATAATACATTAAAAGGGAGGATCTCTAGGATGTCTGTATATATGCAAATAATGGCAGCTTAAGTTTTTTATAAGCAATCCTTAAATTCATTGTTGATTATTTTTTCCTAACATTTGATATGATAGAGTAAGCATATCTTTTAGTCTGATAATTTTACTTTATGTGGCAGTAGAGGCATTGGGTAAAGTGCACAAAGGACCCTAACCTGGCTATTTCTAGACACAATGAAGAACTGTGGGTGTATTTTGCATATGAAAGGAACCAATAGAAAACCACCAACATCCTACTCCGTCCTCTATCACCATTATATTGGGCACGCTCAGGACTATCCCATATAGGCTCATTATCTGCCTGCCCCCATCACCCCAGAACCAGCATCCAGACTACACCAGCGCCAGCAGGCCCCTTTTCCTACCACCATTTGCTATTACTAGCCAGTCTTAAGGCTATGGGATACACATTGCTTTGACTTGCACAAGCCCACAGTGGCTCATTTTGCCCAGATCCCCCTCACCTCTCTTCTCTCCTGCTTTATCTCTATGTCTCTCCTTCTTACAAGGGGGCTTATGGATTAAGCTCAGTTGTTTAAGCGACTGCTCTGGCAAACCCAATCAGGTGCAGGGGACCCCAGTGCTCCTTCTTCCTTACCAGACCTGCTCTTAAGGCAGCCTGAGCCAGCCAAACAAAATCCTTCTCCTTCTTGGGAAACATGCATTAATTTAAATGGAAATTATCTCTTAATCAGTTGACCTCACCATACCTGAGTAATTATAAGATACATGTTACTAAACATAGTTTGAAAGCAAGAATATGGTTTCAAATTCAGAGACACAGCTAACTAAGCCAAGCTAATTCAGGTCACATGATCTTGGCCATTTCATTTATTCATCAGTTGTTTGAGGCCACAATGTTCTTACTGAGGTTAAATATTAAACAAGGAAGCTATTATTTGAATACCTGCAAAATGTGTGTCAGCTAAGATATGTGGATGAATGATAAAACAATTGCCATATGTTATAAAATAGAAAAATCTAGGTAAAAGATGAAATCCTTGTGTAATCACTATAGCATCAGTATTAAAAAAAAAATCTTCCTTTTAGAAAGTGACACTTGAAATCAAATGATAAAGGGTAAAGGGAAAAATGTTCGTCAACATTCACTAAACATCTCTTTTTAGCGATATCTCCTGAAGCATAATTAATTCCTGAACATCGGCTTCTGAAGTTGTAACGTGGAAAAAAATGTCTGTGAAACTATTAATAGAAATCACAGGCTATTATGATTAAAGCTCATGCATGTGATAATCATCCAGGAAACACATCCTCTCCAACTTTTCTCATTCTTCACTTTCCTATAAATCTTGCTTTTAACACCAAGCTAGGCAATATGGAGCAAGCTTCCCCTGTGCTTTTCAGTGGCAATTCAATTTGGCTGGTGCTATGGCTTCCGACTGGTTACCCTTGGGTGAGGGAACATGTGTTAAGTGTTCCTTTAGCAGTCTGCCAGACCAATTCAATTGCCGGTTTTGAAGCACTAGATCTGTATTTACCTAAAATAAGATAGATCAGCAAATCATCTGTAATCAATTTGATATATGTATAGCAAATACATTAGAAACTTAATTAGATGACCAAAGTGACAACCACTATTTAAGATCAAATACTACCATTAGAAAAACTGGTAGTTCCTACATTGCGCTCCTGCAACCTCCTCCCTGAATTACAAACACAAGTCCTTTTAAAAGATAAATTATCTGTAAGGCAAGCTTTTTAAAAAATCTTAAAATACAGTGTTACAGTTTGTGTCTCCTTGTGCCCCCAAAGCCTCATGTAGTCAAGGGTCAGGGCCTTCTAGAGTTTTTGATTGACTCGTGCTCCACTGGGATTATTGGTAATCTAGGGCTGGGATTATGGGGCTTAGTACTGCTGTGATTATACTTCCTCCAGCCTGGGGAAGAGAGCCTGAATGTAATTTAAGAGGGACAGACTTCCTTTTTGCTGCCATTTTTGCTGCTACTCTTCCATTTCGCTCTCTTGCCATTTGCCACCACCATGAAAGGTTGTTCTCTGCCATGTGCCACTCTGCTGTGGAGCTAGATGAGTACGGACAAAATCTCCAGTAACTGTGAGCTAAATAAACCTTTCCTTTCTTCATTTTGGGTGAAAAAATCTAGCGACAAGAGAACAGTGAGACAGACAGTAACTGACATATCATTAAAAATATATTTCTCGTACAGAAAATATATCACTACAATAACATATTAATTCATTGCCTTAGTAATAAATATGAATTGAGGTGTCAAGAGTTGTCCCAGACAATGGTGACCCAAAGATGAGAAATTTTTAAAATGTCCTCTGTATGATTTTGCCATACAGTGGGAAATGCAGCAAATTTCCATGGAAATGTGTGGCATTTTAATTGTTATGTAATAGTTAATAATGACTAACAAAGGATGTCTGGGGAAATAGGCATAAGTAGGATGATTAAGCTGAAATACCAAGAATGATTAGAGGGGCACAGGGAGATGGCTTAGTGGAATAAGTCCTTCCCTGGCAAGTGCAAGGGCTTGAGTTCAGTCCCTGGTCCCCCATCCCACCAAAAAAAAGGAATGCTTAGAAGTTGTCTGAAAATACAGAGACTCCTTGCGCTTAGGAATGCATACCTGTGCAGAGCAGAGCACTGTCCAGTGTAAGTAGATTGAAAAGAAAGGCATTCACTGTGAAACTTAGCTTGAAGGTTAGGAATGGACCATCTTTAGCATTGGAAGTTTGGCTGAAGTACCTTTGTTTCATCATATTACTAAGAGGAAATCATCAATCTGTAAACAAGGACACAATTTAAACAAAACTGTATACTTTACATCTCACTGATCTTTCTATAAAGATTCAATACAAAAGACAAACAAGAAATGAATATATAATGATTTAGAAGGCTACCGTGGTGGCCTACAATTTACTTGGAGGCAGCCTTGACTAAGGTATTGTTGGTAAAGTTACAGAAACATGGACAACTTTGAGAGAGACGTTGAGGAGGCAACTCAGTAAAAATTATTTTAGCTTGGACAAAGAACATGAGAAGAGAGAAATATAAGGATGATTGCAAGATTTCAGACTCATATAAATGTGTGGATTTATTAGAAGTGCAATTCATCTCATAATATTATAAAATATTAGATTCGAAAGAGGAATCATTATGAATTTTGTTTGCACGTATTTGTTTGGGTGTGACTTGGAGACACTCCAGGGAAGATGTCTAGTGGGCCTGTAGATCTGCTACTAAGAGGCAGTGTTTGGACTGGAGATAGAAATTTGTGAATGCTCTGTGTTTAAGCATCTCAAATGCAAATGTCCAAGAAAATGTCTTATGAGAGAATACAGAAGAAGAAGTAATGGAGGATTAGACCCAAACTTTGAAAATCCAAAATGTAGGCGACTGGATAGAGGAACAAAAGAGTAAACACCATCATGAGGTCCAAAGATAAAGGAAAATCACTATAGTAATATTACTTAGAAACCAGTGGGTATGGTATCAGTTCTCATGTGGGGAAAGTGCACAAGCTGTCGACTGTTGCCGAATAAATTGGTGTCCCAGGCACAAGGTTAGATATTATGAAACTAATGAATTCTTAATCATGTGCCTTCACAGACCTACATGGGCCCTGTGAGTTTTGGAAGACTTGGGGGAATATAAAGTGTACTAGATGGGAAGAGGAGCTGGGTGAAAGTCAGGAAATGCAGATTTTAGCAGTTTTTATTTTTAGAGCAGCTTTAAATTCATAGCAAAATTAAATGGACAGGGCTGATTTCTCATATACCCTTCCCTGAACATTTTTTCTTATATAAGAGTTTTGATGCATTACCTTAACAATTCTCAAGAAGGAAAACATATTTAGATCTTCAAAGGGCTAATAATTTGTTGGGATTTCTTTTTTATTACAAGCAAGTCATTAAATCTAACCTAATTTTATATGTTTTGTGCATATTACTTTATACACTTTTTTCTCATAAATGACCCCTCACTATAAAAACTTCATGCAAATTTTTATTTCAGTCTTATTCCTGTCTCTCTGAAGTCCCTAGCCACTTGACCATTAACAGAGAAATCTTCAAATGCTTTTTCCTTTCTTGTCATAATACAGTTACAACTTTTTCTTAACAGAAAACGTGTTTCCAGAATGTGCTCTGCTGCTTTAATCTTACCATCTGTAAATGTCTAGGCTAGGATATGGACATACAGATAGACACATTAGAGTGTATATTAAGAGTAAAGATTTTATATCTTGGATTAAATGCTAACCAACACCATTCACAATGAAAGAACCACCCGAGAAAGAAGCAGTCAAAATATTGTTATATGGTTGATAATAGAATCTGTCAAATCTAATCCAATGAGCAGAAGCACCAAGTGTCTCCTGGACAGTCTCTGCAACAGCATCTATTCTCACTTATCAAGGTGAACCAAGCTGTAGCATCTTCCAAATATCTAAGTGCTTCTGAACTGAGACGGTTCCTAAGCCAAGCATCCAGACTCTTTCCTTGAGAGGACAAAATGGCCAGTGAATTGACTACATGAAATCACCTTCTGCTGGCTTCTGAGCTTCATTCATAATGATGTTGATCTGGGTGTGTACTGTGTTGCCCAGCTCTCTATATGTCAGATTTGCATAACACCTGAGCTACAAACTTGAAATGCTACACAGACAGCATATAACTACAAGGCCCACTTAGTGGAAAGTGAGTTATAGCTTTAGGCCCCAAACAATGAAATTCACTGACCATATTATGTACTATATTATCATATAACAGCCACCCCCAAGAAAACTGAAATTACCTTGTAAATGTTCAAGTAAAGATCAGATCAGTGGCAATACACTGTAAAGATAGAACATTATCTGTCAGAATGCAACATATTAAATAAAAAACGTTCAAATGGTGCTTAGTCCCCCTAAGTGAAAAAACAAGTAGATCAGAATCTAAGGTAGGAAAGCAGTCATGGCCTCATCTACTGTCATTTCCTGTGATTCTGTGGAGTATTTTTTAATATTTTATTTTATTTTATTTTATTTTACAAGTCTGGCTTCTATAAAACTGAAGGTTCAGATTTCCTAAAGCAGTTATATTGGAAACAAGAGAACTAGAGTCCCAGTGAAATGCAAGTTTAGGCTCTTTGCACCTAAGGGCAATCGTATGAGCACTACACTGTCTTGGATAATTGACTTTAAAATATAGTACGTAAGAGTACTATTATACAGTGAGAACAAGGAAGAATATTTGTGCTACTTATTTGATTCACATGCGTAAGAAGGGTACAGCTATCGACTGTTCTGTTCCCTTAGGTCTACCAGTTTGGCTCACAAGACATAAACACGCAGAGTGACAACTGAAGGTGCTGTCATTTACAATGGATAATGTGCCATTGAGCACAGTGGGCAGAGATCAAGTGCAAGGATTTGGAAAGTGCATCCGCCAAGCTGTCCACCAGCATAGCCTGGCATTTCACAGGAAAGGGTCTCAGTATTTGTGCTACTGCTATGGAGATCTGGAGAAGCTCTCTGAAAACGTTACCTGCTAAGTTATAGATTTCAAAGCAGAGCAGCTAGGGCTGTGGTTAACTTTGATGCAGATAGTTGGAAGTGTGGGAACATAGTTAACACAGTAGCACTTCAATTCTAATAGTTGCTTGAAATATAAAATTCTCCTGACTGCAGTGTGAAGAATTATAGGTAAAATTTATAAGGATCATTACATCCCACAACTTTCCCAGTAGCTCCTTATTGTTCTCATTCTACGTCATCTTTCAGATTCATTTAATCAAAATTTTTGTTTGACTGTGGTATCCAAAATACTCTTGATTTCTTTCCCTTCCTATGTTAGCTCTTAGTTGAAATTTAGAAGAAAATATGTATCCTTAAACCTGATTTCACCAAGTTCTACCACATTTGGCAGACACTTGTTGCTCTACTCTTCCTGATAAATCAGTATGATCATTTGCTGCTCTGCCAGAAAAATTGAAATGTTTTCCATGGCTTGTATAAATTAGAGTTGCAACTCAATGCTTTACACTTGCCCATGAAGAGGTAATGTAAAAATTCCCAGTATTCCCTATATAGTTTTCTTTCATTCTCTACCATTTAAAATGCAAGCCATGCATATTTTCTCTTCCAAAAACAAAAACACAACACAGCAAAACAAAAATGCGACAAAAGCAGAACAATCCTATCATTTCATGATTCTACACCCATAGTGAATATTATACTTTCCTTGGAAATTTTTCAGGTGCAGTTCATTGTTACATTTACTTTTCCTATTGTCCTCAAGGCACTGGATGAATAACTATGTTCTAAAACTGAGAATGTTATAGTGGCACCACTTTTTATAGGTGTCTTTAGTTTCTGAAAGTAGCGGTATATAGGTGTGAGTCTAAATTTTGCCCCCCCCACTGTCATGCATGCTTTTATAAAGAACTTTGTTGTTTATGGGAAATTAACATTTTCCTCTGAATGACTCTGGCATGGCAAAAATATGCAATGCCTAAGGCTGGTGAGAGATACTGGATATCACCAGCGACTAATAATTATTGAGTGCTTATCCATAGAGATACTGGCCCAAATTCCTTCACAATTATGAAAATAGTTCTGAAAGTTTTATTATCTTTGCTGTAGAAGTGAAAACCTGAAGTGAACAGAGATCATGTCACCTTCCCATACTACATTTATGTGTTGCTGTTGTACTCAAACTGAAATAGTCTGAAGGAGAAAGAACAAATGTCCCATCATTACGTTCTAAAATATGGGTTTAATCATTTATTCTCAATAGCCATCTTTTCCCCAAATTTACTTATTCATTTAAAATAAGAACTTTTGCTCTTAGTTCATTTCTGTATTACCAGCAGCTAGCACAGTGTCTAGAATAAAGAAGGAGCTATATGCATATCTACTTGAATGTACCTGTAGGAAAATACTGTTTAAAGAAAGCAGTCTTAGTTGCAGCATTTGAAGACCAGTTTTGCAGGGCTTTGGGAAAAAAAAAACCACAGTGATAAAGAACTGTGCTGTCTATATGATTTGATTAATAGGCAGAGATCAGTGTCACTCAGAATAGTGACATAGAGAAGTTCCCAGAAAGTAAGTACAGGGCAGCCTGAGACCCAGCCAAGAATGCAGGTCAAGATTACATTAATAGAATAAGGAAGTTGATGGGTAATGAATGAAGTCAAGGACCGAAGTGCAGAGTGGGACAACTAGGAAACCAGAGCCAAAAGAACAAAATTCAAAGTAAGTTCCTAACAGCCTTCAGGTCTGCGTAACTCTTTCTGATACTACTTTATTTATGATTCTTCACATTTTCTCATATCTTTTCTATGTGACAAAAGAGAAGCAAAAAGAATTAATTCAGGGCTAGGATTTGGGTCACTTCTGATGCCTTATGCTGGTTTCCCAAGAAACACTAGCTGAGATTTTCTTTCAAGTTTTTTTTTTTTTTTTCTTTTTTGGCTTTTTGTTTTTTCAGAAAATACTGTCAAGAGAATTGGAAAAAGGTCAAGAGCTAATAAGTATAAAGCTTCATAAGAAGAATGTGGACACAGCTAGAGACCAAATGTCTTCTGACCCATGGGAAGATGTGGGAGGACACAGACCTTGCCTCAGCCCTGAGCTGAAGCAAGCCTAGCAGAGGTCAGGCATCTTGTTCTGAGAGCTGCCCAGGGGTGAGGCCAGGGAGGCAGAGCACTCTGGGCTATCTGGCTCCTTCCAGCAGGGAGCAAGGCTCTAGGGGACGTGTAGCAGCCACTAATCTGAGCCTGGGCAACAAATGAGTTTGCCTGGCAAAGAGAAGACTTTGTGGTAAAGTGGTGGAGACCGGGCTGTGGGTGAAAGCTGTCACCATAGTCTCTCACAAGAGAAGAGGGTGATTAGTCATCAGCTTCTTTGAAAGCAACCGAACCCCCATCACAACCTGTCAATAGTTTGTTCCACCATGACTTTGTTTCCTATCTCCTTTTTGGCAAGGGTACGTTTTGTAATCTGTATCCAGGTCTTAATATTTTCTATAGTTTCACTGGAAAAGAAATACAACATTTTTGTTTTTTATTTTTTGTGGCCAGCTCAGCCCATTCTGCGATGGGACTGGCACAACATGGGGCCAGGGCTCGAGGCCTGGTCCCTAAGCTTGCCTAGGCAGGCTCTTCAGACTGTTGAGCTATTTTGCCAGCCCCTGGAAAAGAATTGCAGTAGGCAGAACAGTTGGCATTTCTTTTTTTCTTTTTCTACAATAAAAGCATATTACCCCTGAGACTTATTTACCATACATTACAGGGAAATATGTTTCTCAATGAATATGCAAAGTATCCTCGAATGAGCAGAAATGGCTCTTACCTGTTGTGTGTTTACCTGCCACTCACACCTCCCACCTTGCACTTTGTGTGGCCGTGACACCCTGCTGCCTGTGACTGTTCCACTATGCCTTCGCTGCTGTTGTGTTTTGGCTGGAATCCTCCCTGCCCATCATGGTTTCTGGTGAGCTCTCTTCCAGACATCTTATCTCACATCTGAGTCCAGGTAATCTGATAGGCACCATAAATTAGGAAGCTTATTTTAAAGGTTCCCTTGCTGTTTCAGGGAATCTTTCAGCCAAGAGCCCATGATGGTATAATTTTGTTGACATGTGCTTTTCCCATTAAACTCTAAGTGTCTTAACGACAGAGGCTGAATCTGCCTGTTTTCAGAGTAATAATATTCAGCACAGTCACTGCCATGTGGTAAAATTTCCATAAAATATGTTTTTAAATGAGCAATACATGAAGAACTGTGGTATTTAGAGACTGATCCTTTTCTCACTGTTCTAACTCTGTCAGTCACCTTCCTATGTTGACAATTACTTTCCAAATGCCCAAGCCTCCCTTTTTGCTCCTTTTCTGTGGAGTATTGTCTCTCATGAAAAGGAAGCACAACGCTATGGCTCAGAAGAGGTCCACACGCTGCTGCTGGGTACTGGAGGCTCTGAAGAAACAGGTGTGGGTCCTTGGCTCACACAGAGAGGTCTCCTGTCACTTTCTTTTCAAGTCACTACTGGGAGACCAGGTAAAGTAAGCTCAAAAGGCTTTCCAACTCTCCTGAAAGAGAAACACTCCTACACCACTAGGGGGCTACAAACATTCATTTACTCTTTGGGAATTTATTTTCTGAGCCACTGCTGTACATACGAAAATGATGGGCGGAAACTGCTGAAATGTGTAGGAAGAAGTTTCAGCAATTAAGTATCTCTCATTCCAGATAACCTCACAAGTAACACATTTTCACTTGCTATTAGAAACCAACAATATTTGAATAATAATTGCAAAAGTTGTGGGATAACAGCAATCTGGATTTTACACATGTTTCTGCCATTTACTAACAGAACATTCTTAGGAAATATTGTCTTATTTGAGCTCAGTTTATTCATTCATAAATGCAGATCCTTTTGATACCATAGTACAAAGTAGCTTTAAAGTGTCCTGTAAATGTAATATGTAGTATGCATTCCGTAAAAGTGACTTATTTTGATCATCATTGGTTTTCGACCAAAAAATTTAGAATATGACCCAGAGGCCTTACAATCAGAAGATACCACCTTTGTAAGAGTAGTATATATTCTTCATATATGTTGTTTTATGTGTCCCCAACTGTAATTGCCCACGTGATTAATTGAAAGGATACCCAAGAAAAGGAGGAAGAAAAACACTTCCTGTTCATATCCAGTTACAAGGAGACAGAAATCCTGAGAGATCAGCTAGACAGTGGTAGGCACTAGAGAGTGGTAGCTGCATCCGTGGCTGGTCACCAAGAGGAAAAGCACGCAGGCAGCTTTTCTGTTCTTATAAATACGAAGGATATTAATAGACTTCACTTTTATCTCTCCCTTCTGATGAGTCTTGGAAATTTTCTTGGAAATGCAATTGCAGAATGAGTCATATCTTAATTACTTCCCTTATTCAGCTATAATTCTATTTAGTTAAGAGAGTAATTGAACAATAATTTTTTTTTTTTTTTTTACCATTTCATGATTCAAGAAGAGGTTCAGGATCATTCTAATACATATTTATTCATTTATCCAATAATTGCCTGGCACATTCCATAATCCAATACTACAGGACAAACTAGGCCTCCACCAGTGTTAGGGCCCTTATTTAGAAGTCTTCTGCAAAGCTTTGTGCAGTCACAGGTGAGGCTTTTCCAGAGGTGACTGGTTTTAAAGTGTGTGATAGTGGGAATAGAGCTGTGTGATATCTAAATCAATCCATTGATTGTTTTGGCACCCATCCTAAGCCCAGTAGCCTAGACAGAGCATAAAAGGAGCAGAAAGAAGCTCCTTTGGTCTTGCTTCTTCATTGTTTAGTTGCTTTGATACTTTCTGCTTGCTATGAATTGTTGCTTCTCTGGGGTACCTGTCTTCCACACCACTCTGCAATGGACTAAGCCAACTATGGGGTGACAGCTGTATAAACTCTGAGCCAAAACAAACCTTTCTTCCTTAAAATTTGGCGGTTGGGTGTTTTGTCTTAGCAGTAAGTACAGTAACTAAGACAAGAAAGACAAAAGCAGTCACAGTACATATGGAAATTACAACCTTTTACACATACTAAAGAGAAACTCACATGAATAAACAGTGGTGCAACCTAGTAGTATTGCAAGAGTCAAACAGGAAGGGGTAAGGACTAACCATGAAATGGGAAGGTGTCACAGACAGTTCAGTACCACAGTATGCCAAAACTTGGCTTCTGACACAGCCCTCATTTTACACTTATTACAAATTTCTCAGTATGTTGGTATGATAAATCCTGTAAAAAGACACCATATCAAGTGTTTCTATCATAGACATATTCCTCTGATGCCCCTATGGAACTTGCAGCTTCCAGAATAAAGAGGTAGCAAATCTATGGGGTCCTGTTCCTCATGAAGGAAGAGGCATTTTCAGGTGCAAGGTGCTGAGATATGGGAGAACTGAAGCCAGGGTAACCAGCTAACCTCTGTGCTCAGGGCTCAGAAAGCCCAACCACACTTAGCTGAAAGACAGTGGTGATTTCTCTGAAGCATTTGGTTTGAAAATAGATGAGGACAGCAGACAGCTTGGTGGAGCAAGTGCATGTGGGGCCAAGGGCACATTGTTAGAGCTCAATTGTGTGATCCTGGGCCCATCAATTATGACTAGGTAGGGCCGGGGAGATAGCTCAGTGGAATAAGGGCTTGCCTGGCAAGCACAAGGTCCTGAGTTCAATCCCTGTTAACACCAAAAACAGAAGTCAACTATGACCTAGGCTATATTGCCCAAGCTACTTGACTTACCTGTCCCTAGTTTCTGATGCATGATTTTTTATATACACCACACAAATAGTAATCAAATCTACCTCATAGATGGCTACGAGTGTGAAGTATGATAATACAGATTCAATACAAAGATGTTTTTTTCCTGGTATTTAGTAAAATGCCTTCTAAAATTAATTATTTTAAAATATGCTTAATATTCAATGCAAATGTGAATTATAATACTTACAAGTGTTTTGGAGGCATAATGACTCTGCAATGGTTAGAAACTTCCTTAAGTTAGCTCTGAACTCTTTCCAAAAGTGAAGATAATGATTACCACAAATAACATTATTTGAATAAAGAAAGCATGAAGCATAAGCCACCACATTTCAAGGGGCAATCAAACATGATGCATAGCAGTATGGAAAATGTTACATAATTGACGATTTCATACAGGTCAATTTGTTTAAAAACAAGAAAAGATTTGTTGAAGTAATTTCACTGATTTTGGATAACTGGTGTTACTAGATACTACTGATGCTTATTTTAAGCTTGAATGTCACTGTCCTCATTAGTTCAGGAGAAAGCTGCATGTGACAGCCTTCTGGATGACAAGCGTATGACTGAGTACCTATCATGCCCCTTAAAAATAAGTATTGCTGTTCCTTCCTCCTAGGGAAAATTTATAAAGTTCATTCTCCTTTAGTCATTTATTTATTTGATACAGGTTCTCAGTATGCAACTTGGATTCATAGTGATTCTCCTGCCTTAACCTCCTCAGCACTGGAATTACAGGCGTGCACCACCACACCCAGTTTCTGAGCCCAGCATCTTGCACCCAGGATTCTGGGGTGAGCACAGCATGTGGCACTGGGGCTCAAAGCCAGATCCTTGGTCCAAGCTTTCTCTCCAGCCCCATAAAGGTTGATAATTATAAAACAGTGCTGACTAAACCTTCTGCACATTTTCTTCCAATTTAAGCTGCATTTTGTATTTTTTTGCAACTTTATTAATCATTTTATCCACAAAATATGTCCAAAATTTATTTACTCATTTATTTACATATTTATTTATTTTCATATGATTCAGTACAATAGACAAACTAGATCTTAGTATTCTCATTTTATAGATCAAAAGCCTGAAATTGGATACTTTCCCAAAGTTGGAGCATCAGCGAGCTGCTTCATCACAAGTGGAATTCCGAGCTCCTTATTCCAGCCTTATTCTCACGTTGTATGGCATCTCTTTCCATTTCATATTACTCTTCCATTTTATCTTTTGCTATTAAGTAGTATGGTTAACCTTGTCAGGAATACTCTTAAAAAGCATAAATATTAGATATTTAAAATAAAAGATGTGTTTTGAAGCAAATAAGTGTTTCATCAAGTTATTCAGTGTTAACCTACAAAAAGTCAAAATCCGCATACCAAAGAATGAAAAATATACTGTATTATTCAACACTGTTCAATATAATTTGTTTCCATAAAATGCCTTTACTTGTTATATGCTTAAGTGTCTGTGGATATCTTCCTACAAAAGAAATAAATATGAGTTCTACTAAAACATGAGTTCTCTGATTTTTATTTCAGGATGTACACTTTGATCTTCTACACAGAACAAAGTATTCTCCCTGTTAGTCTTGTTTTGCCAGGGCACAAATTTCGCTTTTCTTCATATTAATAAGTCAGAGATTAAAATTGAGGGGAGAATAGTTCTGGATATCATCCTGTTGAATAATATCGATATCATGAGATCATACATGTAATAGGGAGCAGATAGATAACGCCAATCACAGTCATTTCTGAAGGGGCTTTGTGTTCAGACACCAAATCTGAGTGCTCACATTGTTCAGATGCCCTCCATGTTTTCACATTTTAATGTGGCTCGGAGCAGAGGGGTCGAGACAAAAGTGGACCTTAGTGCTCCATGATACCCAACAGCCTAAATACACTAACGATAGGAGTAGGGAAGTTTCAGATTTACAGGCAAAAGAATAAATATAAATATAAGAATTTATTTTTCTTGATCCTATTTGTTGCTTTTCTCCAAATTGGAATTATGTTGTCCTCTTTCAAACCCCAGGTTGCACAATAAGAGCATCTCCCTATGTTCTTTCATATTTTCTTATCTCCCAGATAATTTAAAAATCCTTATGGTGCTGTTTTGCTGTCTTTATTCAAACAAGCTGCCCTCCAGGAAATGCATAAAGACCACCCAGGGAATCAGCAGATTTGCCCCACAGCGCGCTAATGCTGATAACTGCCAATCCTAACTTGCCTGGCTTCAGGGGACCTTTGTATTACAAAGTGCTGTCACATATTTTTAATTTTCCCCATGAGTCGGTTTCCCCTCCATGTTTCCTATCAAAGAACTGGATAATATCAAGATGTGAAAGAAGGCATGCTGTTCCAGAATTTATGTTTTTCTTTCTTCTTAATTCAAGAGCAAGTTTGTGAACATGGGGTATTGTGTCTCATGAGAAAACGAATTAGATTAACAAAGAATCAAGAACACAATATTATATTCACAGTTAGACCACTTTCATGTACACTGAATTGAACACAACGACTCTAATGTGTTTGAATTGGGTAGATTCAAGCACTGAGTCTAAATCTGTATAATCCCCTTTGTTCTTGTTGAAGCTGTTGCTTTGTATATTTGAGCACTGTCTTTTTCTCACTTACTTGATACAAATTTATGCAAAGTCAATGAGATAGTTCAGTCTTACAGAGATACTTTCGCATCTTAAATCATTTCTTTGAGAAACATTTACAGCCAATCAACATAGAAAGCAAATTATAAGACAGGTTAACCATAGACAGGAGCATGACTGAATTAAAATTAATCAATGTTTTTGTACATTTTCAGTAGACTCAGGCAAACTTTATGCCTAATCCATTTAGCAGCACAGGATGCAAGTTGTAAAATATCCATTTTACTGAAAAAGCAAAACATCCTGTTGTCAGTCAAACTCTCCATTTTTCCACTGGACCATTTAGCTTGCTCCTTTTTTTGCGCTAATTGAACCACTGATCTTTGCAGAAGCAAAACATGCTAGCATCATTTCCTAAGCAAATTTCACATTAAATCAAAACAGCATACTCAATCTCATTCATCTCACTGCCACCTGTTCCCTTTTCACCACACTGTCCTTGACAAGTATATTATCAGAAGGGCTTAGATTTAGTTTACTACATTGATATTGAGTCAAATCTGATCTTCCATACTTAACTTAATTTGATTTGTATTGCTGTAAATAAATATCTGTGCTTAGATTATTTTTTACTATGAAAACAGAATTTATGTAGTTCTGAAAGTTCAAATGCATAGTCCACAGGTTTAGATAGACTTGCGCATGTCAGAGAGACTACATGGATGTTACTGTCTTGCTTTGCAACTGTCTCCTCTCATTGTAACTATCTAGTCTTTCAAAACCCAACCGTTCCCCAAACAATCTATTCCAATCTCTTGAGGAAAACATCAATCCATTCATAAAGGTGGGGCCACCGTGGCTCCATTGTCTCTTAAACCTGCCATCACTTCTCAAAACCATTCTATCTGGAATCAAATTTAAACATGAATTTTGGTGACAACAAACTATTTTCAGACCATGGCGCACTGGCTAAGCTTTATTATTGGGAGTGGCTGAATTGATCCTTTATGGGAGGGCAGGACAAGGTCAGAGGGCCTAAAGCAGTCAAGCTCCCCTACTCTTGAGAAAAGCATCTTGCCTGGACATTGCCACTTATGGTCATTAGGCAATCTTGTGTCTCCTGATACTAATTTTACAAAGGTATCAATAAAAACCTCTACTGTTGTTCTTGGGGTCCTTTGCCAATCAGGCAAAAAGGCCTCTACCTAAACCCAGAACTTGTCTTCTGGTCTCTATTTTGCTCATTCTTGCTTCTGGTATAACCTGTGGAGAACAATGAGTCCCTAGAAATTGTCAAACTGATGGAATTAGGAGACTCCTGGAGAGGTGGCTGGATCACAGCAGTACTCTGCTCACTGATGGACTGATGCCTCAGTGTGCTGTTAGGAAGCAAGGCCAAATCAGAGAAGGAGGGTCCCTGGGGAAATGTGCCTTGCAGGACACACCTCATGCTGTGGTCTGTTTACCAGCGACCAAACAATGAGCAATTTTACTTTCTTATGCCCTTTCACCAAGATGTTTCTGATTGGAGCCAGCCAACCACGGACTATACCCTCTACAAACAGCATATCAGATAAATCTCTTCTCTTTTACATTGCCAGGTTTTTTTTTTTTTATTTTTTTTTATTTTAAGAAAGGGTTTACAGGGTGTTCAGGGTCAACTCATAGTGATACACCTATTTACAACTTCCTTAGAGCTGGGATTATAGGCTCACTCCACCATACCCAGTCTCAACTGCCATCTCAGCATCCCAAGGATCAAACCCCTGGCCCCTGTGCCTGCTTGCAGGTGCTTTAATCTGCTGAGCTATTTGGCTGGCCCTTGCCAACTACTTTATATTGGTGATAGGAAGCTAACTAATACACACAACAAAACTAAAAGATACAACTCAAGTCTTTTGAGGATTCTATGAAGTTTCCAAAGACATTTTCATCCAATTTTTCGTGTCCTAAGTTATTCAAATAAATCATCATTTTGGTCCTTGTATTTATCTCTTATTCCTGAGACTTATCTAGCTCCCAAATTCTCCCATTCTTGGGGTCCTTCTTTTACCTTGCTACTCATTCTTTTCTTAAAGAAAGTTTTCTGATCTCATCTTCATGTCAGCAGGAATGGAAGACAATAGAGTTACCAGGGCTTTCTCTTTATCCTCATGGAACTGTGCTTAACCATATCTGCAAAGGAGCAACACAATGTAGACCTAGAGGTCTAAGTCATCTCATCTAACTTATGTATTTTTCCTCACTAAAATAGACCAAGATCTATACATTTTTCAAAGTTATCTTCACAGCCTACTACTGCAGCAACAGTTTTACAAATTCATGATACTGAACATTTTAAACTGACATCGAAATGACTAGCATGTCTTTATGTCATGGTAAAGGATCAAGGAAGATGTATGTAAATACATCATAAAGGTGAACAGTGAGAGTAGGAGACTATGAAAATCGTAATTCACACAGATTTTTTAAGTGCAGGATTTTTTCAGACATGATTAATCAAAACAAAAATAATCTTCCAGAAAGAAATTATTTTAATTTTTGAAAAGTATCAGCATTATTTCAATTTCAATTTCCTCTAAGATTTCTCAGTCATCAGAGCAATACAGGAAGGTCATCACATGGCAGAGAGATTATAAACATGAAATACATAATAAATCATTGCAAGAATTAAATGATTGACACTTCAAACAAAGAGTTATTTCAAAGATTTTAAAACATGTAGGTGTGTGGGAGATGTAAGACAGCATCAAAAGAATAAATGAGATTATTGCTTCTATTACCACATATTAAAATTTAGGAAAAAGGTAACATTCTAGAACTAGGCTTGTGGGTCAGTGGTAGTGAAAGAAAAACTGTGCAAGGGAAATAGTTCTTTTCAAAACTTTTTTAGAAAACTCATTCTGTAGCTGCTTCATGGCTCTGTAATTACTTTCTTGACCCCCATAACCACCAGAGCATAACCAAACAGGCAGGATGTCTGATTGTAACTAGCGATCATTAATCTAGCCTTGGAACCAATGATCTCACCCTGCTAGCTAATCAGAAGAAGGCTGATCTGATATTTGGGAATAATCTCAGTTAGTGCCTGTCAATGAAATATAAATCTGCCTGCAAATTCTGGGAGTTGTTTTCCTGTTTCTGTTTGCTGTAGCAGTATTGTACTTGTTTAGCAAATGTAAAATCCTGAGCTTATTCCCCAGCTCCAAGAAAACAAAGACTTTTTTTTATTATTTTGGCAGATCCAGGGATTGAACTCAGGCCCTTGCACTTGCCAGCAAAGTGCTTATTCCACTGAGCCATCCCCCCAGCCCAAACAAAGAAAATTTTGAAAGGAATATTTGATAGCATTGCTGGATCTGCCTCTTGCTTCTACCATGTTATGGCAGAACAGACCAACAGACTGTCTTTCAGTTTTCTGTTTGCACATGTCAGGACCAGCTAACACTGTGTTATTGTGGTTGGTTCCTTTTTGTTGACCAAATAAGGCATTTCTGACTCATAGACTTATTCACTGAGGAGAAGAGAGATACCTATAAACTTCCTTATCCATTTGTATCTGCAGTCTTTCTCCCTTACTCATTTCTAAGCTTCCATTGCCCTCTGCCTATATGCTGCTGCAGGGTTTAGGTTGCCTCTGCAAGTTGGGTGAGGTCATAAGAACAGAAGTACCAAGCATTTCTTGAAGATGAAATGTCAGTTTAGCAGCTGTACTTTTTTCTGAGCTGCAGCCTTCTGAATCCTCATGCTTTATGTTCTATATTGGCTCACTTTTTGGTTGACTTCCTAGAGAGTAACACCTTAGATAAAAAGATGGGTAAACTCATGAGAAAGATAGGCAACCACTAAACTGATATCAGCAGGCTGTGGACCACTAGACAAACCTTAGAGAATATCAAAATAATCAGATGTAGAGCTCTCGGAGGAGGCTGTGTGGAACTCTGGAGCATGGGAGAACTGGAGAGACCTAAGTTTATACTTGGCACAAGAGCTTCTGATTGAGCTTCTCCCTCCAGCTCCCAGGTAGCACATTAGCCATCAGGAAATTTCCTGGAAATAAAGTAACTGGCAACAAAGCATTGCAATGGAAAAATCAGTTGAATTGCAACAAAGTGTACCCAAATTGTTTCTAATATCAGGAAAAAGTAATTCTAGAAACAGATGGGCATATATGTGGAATCTTGAAAATGGCCAAGTTATCACTGCACATTAGTAAGAAGGAAGCAGGCTTCCTTAATACGTTACATGGTCTGGAGGTGGACTATATGCATTATGCTTCTTGCCCAGAGTAACAAAGCTGACTGCTTCCTGTGACAGGCTTGGTCTTCTGAAAGGAGGAAGGTAGGTGGTAAAGTCATGCCTAACAAGAGAGAAAATGCATAGGATGTGCAGATTTCAAATTAACAATCAGTGGTATCTAATAATTTTATATTTGGGCTAAAGTGATTCCATTATCATCATATTCCATCATAATTTGAGTTCTATCAAATTATGTAGTATTTTCTGGAATAATATCCTTTATTTATGCTGAAGAACTTATTCTCTCTCTCTCTCTCTCTCTCTCTCTCTGTATATAGTACAGGGTCTACAGGGTCTCATTACATACATCACACTGGTAGTCAGCCTCCTGCTTTCAGCCTCCCAAGAGATGGGATTACAGGCATGTGCAACCATGCCCAGTCTCATTCACCATTTCAGCATACACTGGGGTGCAGGGGATCAAACCCTGCAGGTGCTTTAATTCGTTGAGATATCTGGCCAGCCCTCAGAAGAAGTTACTCTTATCTCTTTTGTGTTTTGAACTTCTTGTTTTATTTTTCAGATTTCTGAAGTAATATGTTTTTTAGAAGTCTTTGCCAAGAGCCAACTATTTTGTTGACCAAGTGTGATATTAAAATATAATGTATTAATTCATTTATGCTTTAGCCATGCAATATTCATTTCATATATTGTTTATACTTGTTTCTTCTTTTGGCCTTTGAGTGAAATTCTTAGAAAGTCTGCACACTGTATTTTCTGTATAAGAGATTAATCATTTTTAATTTTGACAGGGAGACACATGTTTATTTTTTCCTTTTTTTCTCCTTTAGTTATCATTTCTTTTCTGTGCACTTGGATTTATTTAAATATTTCAAATTCTGGAATAACCAAATGTGTTATATATTGACACCAGTAGTAGCCAATGTACCCCCCCCATTTATTCCACATGTTTATTTAACATTGGCAATATGTTTTCCACAGAGAAATAATTTTCTCTTTTTTTAATGATATTTAATGTTACCTGGAGTGTATATCATAAACTATGGAAATGTAAACATACTACTGTCAAAAGAGCTTTAAGTTTCTATTCGTGGCTTTGTTTGTGAGACAGCACTGATTGTCCTTAAGCCCTTGTATAATAATTCCATCACCTTCCCACCAAGAATCTGCTAACCCTGAGTCCAATGGAAAAGCCATGATATGTAGAATTAGAGCTTTTCTGAAATGAAAATAAAATACCTTTGTTGTACCAGAAACTGAACTTAAGGCCTTGCTTGGCAGGCACTGTGCCACTTAGCTATCTTCCCAATCCCTCAAAAATAACTGTTTAAATAGGTACTATTTTGCTTGTGTGATAGGCATGAAACAATTTCTCATATGGGTGGGGTTCAGGCATCATCATGATCCTGTCTATATTCTGTCTTCCAGGAATTGTACAGAGAAACAGTACGCTAAAACCTCAGCATATGGGGGACCAAGGAGATAGCTCAGTAGAATAAGTGCTTGCCTGGCAAGCTCAAGGGCCTGTGTTCAATCCATGGTTCCGCCAAGAAAAAAAAAAAGAAAACAAAAAAAAAAAAAACCTCAGCATTATTGTTTGTGCCAAAGATCTGTTTTCTTTTGTTCTGCTGTTAATATCACTTGTCAACTTGGTGGGATACAGAAGAGAGTGGAGATAAAGCCTCTTCTGTAGTCAACCATTTCTTTTTGTTTAATTCTTCTTGGTTTTATTTAATGAAAGAACCATCTCTGTGTAATACCTGGGAGCAGTGGTTCTAAAAATTTCACCTTGTTAGAATCACTTCAAGGGCTTGTTAAAATACATATCTTACCCTTAACAAGAGTTTCTGATTTGGCAGCTATGGGCTGGAATGGGCTAGAAAATTGAGTACATATCTTATTTTAAATTAATACATAATAATTTATTATTTTTGGACTGCATTTTGGCATTCCAATTTATAAATAAAATATGTTCCAGGGCCTGCCACATAGCTCAGCAGACTAAAGTGCCTGTTTAGATAGAGCGTAGGGATGTTGGTTCGAGCCCTGGCTGGCCCTGCCAGCTCTGCCCCTTGGGCATGCTGAGAAGGCGATTGAGACTGAGCATGGTGGCACATGCCTGTAGTCCCAGGGCACGGGAGGCTGAAGACAAGTGGACCACTAGGAGTCCGATCTATGAGGTGAGGCCCTGTGTACCCTGCACTAAATACATTAAAAAATTCTAAAAAATAAAATACGTTCTGATTAAATTGAAATTTTTTGCATTTCTATTTCTTTACTTTTGTAGCCTTTTAACTCCTTTATTCAGGTTCTTCATAAAACAGAAAAAGGGCTGTGGAGATACTTCAGTGGTCTAAGCACCTGCCTAAACAAGCACAAGGACTCAGGTTCTAGCACGCCATGCCTGCACCCACCTCAGATGCAGTGGCGCCTGTCTGTAATCCCAGTGCTGGGGAGGCTGACAACAGTCTAAGCTGCATAGTGAGACCCTGTACCAAATACATATCATTAAAAATAAATAAATACAGAAAAGCATGGTGTGAACCATACTTGTTCTGCTGTGCTGTGAAACTTTGTGTCTAGGTGATGTCCTGCTGCTGGCTAGGGAAGCATATTTTGAGAATTACAGGCTGAGAAGCATCTAACTCAGCCCCATGTAGGAGACACATTTTACAATGCTTACAGTGTGGGGTTCATGGTAAAAGACTGAATCATCCCACCTTATCCTGGGAGCTGAGACGAACTAAGTAAAGAGCAGCAAAAAGTGCAGATTTGCAAGGAAGGCATGTTCACGCAGCTTCATAGATTGCTTGTCTGAAACATTTATTTTCAGATGTAGAAAATTAGAATCAGTAGAATTAAGAGACTTGCACAAATCTAATTACTGGTTGAGTCAGGAAAATCTGGGAACACATTCAGGGCAGGAGATAAATTAACTGACCTGGTTTTCCTTTGTAACTATGGCATGTTTGCAATACAGGAAGAGTTCAGAGTTTTACTGAGGAGAAACATCCTGAACATTAAGAGAAAAGCCTACGAAGTTCAAATCAAGATTGTATCCTACTAGCAAAAGACTACTGTTTGTGTTTGTTGTTGCATTTTTGAGCATACACTCTTGGAACAGCATCTTGCTTACACGTAACAAGAAGCAACTACTTCATCTCATTATTTGAGCTTTTGACATCTTTTTTCTTTCAGTAGAAGATGGCACTTCATGTAAGATTCCTTACATTTTCTGTCGGGGTCTCAGGACTTAGCCATTTCTCTCTGTCTGATTCTGTCTCTGTCTGTCTCTGTCTCTGTCTGTGTCTCTGTCTCTGTCGCTCTGTCTCTCTGTGTCTCTGTCTCTCTCTCTCTCTCTTTCTCTCTCGCTCTCTTTCTCTCTGTCTCCTCTCTCCTTGTATTTGGTATAGGGTCTCATTATGCAGCTGGAACTAGTAGTGATTCTCCCATTCTCAGCCTCTCCAGTGCTGGGATTATAGGCACCATGCCCAGTCTCAGTGGATGGTTCAGTGTGTCCAGGAGCAGGACTGGCACTGCATACAGTACCAGGGATCGAACTCTGATCCCTCAGCTGCCCTAAGCTGGCACTCAGCCCACAGACATATCTCACTGTCCTCTTCCTGCTGTCTGTTAAATGACAGTTGAAACTAGTTCATATTTAAGTATTATACATTTCTGCTTGCCATTAAGTTATAATTGCAGTGAAATGTAAGCTAGAGTCAATATTAAGTGTTTGCCCAAACCACTGCTTTCAACTTGATTAATGATTGCAATGGATTGATGTGAATTGAGAATGGCAGGCCATTTAAAAACATTACAATAATCATCTACACTTAATTTCTACAGCAGTAAGTTCTTACAAGACTTCACATGTAAGTGTTCCCAGAGTTCAGAACTCTATTCTAGGTTAGAAATAACATGCAAAATTTAAGGCAACATTATTTTCCTCATTGCTTAAGTTATCTAAAAGTACGAAACCTAAGTTATTTAACTTAAAATGAACAGATTGGCTTTATTAAATGATTTACAACAGTTTTTTCACATCTCCATTTTCCCTCAGAATTTATCAGTCAGTAAGATCTCATGAACATACATGTAAGAAGAATGGCTTAGATTTTTAAAATATTTAAGAAAGTTAATGCTTCATTAGTATAAGCAAATACAATTGAAGTGCATATTTACAGTAAATTCAGTAGCTTCTGAAATGAGTAAAATAGTCAATTTCAATGTGAACATTAGTTTGAAAGACTGAGATAGAGAATACGTAAAACTTTCTCCATGAGCTTTTGTTTTCGTCCGCACTTCACTAGAACTGAAAAGGATTCTTATTTCCTCGCTAATTCTTGGTCTGCCTTTTACACATAAAAATGGGAAAATAGCCAGTTTCAGGAAAACGTTGATGGCTTTGTGAGGTCCAAAAATGTAGCCTAAACTTTGTTGTGTGTAGAGTCAGCCCTTCTTCCTGCCAAAATGAATAAACCTCTCAGTGAACCTCTGAAGTTCACCTTGAGGTTCGTGGCGGAGTCAACTGAACATTTAGCACAGAGGTTGAGCCGAGTAGAAGTAAACAGATTTCTTCCAATTACAAGATACAAGGGAACATTATTAATTCTAACCTCAGGGAGTCGAGACCTTGTAATGTCAGCCTAAATGTGTTCTGAAGGAGTGAGCGGTCTTTGACAGCTGAAAATATTGCCCGGATATTTTAAGTGTTTACACAGTGCATTCTCTGGCTAAGCTTACTACAGAAATCAAATTTATTTCACAACACTTAATGTAACAGTAGTCTGCATTGGAGCAATGAGATTATTTTATATCCTTACCTTTTACCAATTAAAAACAAGTTCAAATGATCTCATATGAATGACTTCATTTTAAAAATGTGTCAATTCATAGACAAAAATTCTATGATTATCTAATTTTGTCTTCAAAAAGCTCATAAAAACATTAAAATCCAAGATTTTAAATCCAATCATATCTGAAAAATTCTATACTTTTTAAAATAGTACATCAATTTTCTTAATGGATTGTTTGTCAAGAATTAATTTTTTCTCCTATATAATACATAATTATTGAAAATGGAAATGGATGGGTAATTTTGATTAGTTGTTCTTTTGCTATATTGAGTTTTTGAATATTTATATTTTAAAATTTTACATTTTAATAGATTTATCACATGGCAATTATATTCTTATAAAGGATTTCTGTTAATAATGTGTTTATTTCTGCATTGGAGTTATCACAACATAAATCTTACTGCCACGGCAATAGATTCAATGTTGATAACTCAAATATAAACAGCAGTATAAAGCTGTTTTGAAAGATTATTTATAATATAATTAACTGAAGTCTATATGTTATAGTAATCAATTGAGTGAAAAATTTTAGCTAGATATAGTCTTCTATAATCCATTCATGGGAAAAACCAAATTGGAAATGTATTTTTTTTCAAATATATGCACACCTGGGCAGACACTGTGCCTAAAATCAAAGTTTAAAAGTTATATTATAAAGCACACATTTAATAAAGTACTGGGAAATTTAAATAAAGTACATTTAGATCTGTATTTAGTATGAAAACCAGAAGTTCTATAAGAAAAACGTACTTAAATATAATAAATGAAATTCCAAAGGACAAATTCATTTTCCAATTATGTATCAGCTTTATCAATCAGAAAACAGCACAAACTATGGTAGACCTGGATCAGTCTCTCAGATTTTCAAGGATGGGAAGACATGGATATAAAGATGTTCTTGAAGCCATTGTTGAAACAAATGACTGTTGTGTTTTCAGAGTGAGCAAGGGAAGGACTCAGCAAGGGAAGTACCCTACTCAAACTAGGGTACACGCCAGCACTCCTCCATGCTAGTGCAGAAAAACCAAACCAACAAGCACAGCTTTCAGAGTCCCCAATGCCTTCCTGACACTGTGCAGCAGGACTGCGTCCTGTTCCATCCAAGTTCAACGCACAGCACTGTTGCATCTCAGCCAGAGTTCACTGTAGGTGCCGAATCCCTGGGCTTCACATGCATTGTTTTCTAATATAAATTCCAAGGGCCGGCCAAATAGCTTAGTAGATTAAAGAGCCTGCAGAAGGTGCAGGGTGTGATCCCTGGGCCTACCATGCTGGCCCTGTCCCTAGGGTGCGCTGAGACAGCAATTGAGCCTGAATGTGGTGGAGTGTGCCTGTAATCCCAGCCTTAGGGAGGCTATAAACAGGAGCATCACTATGAGTCCGATCTAGTAGTAAGACCCTGAACACCCAATAGACCCTTCCCTAAAATACTAAATAAATAAACAAATTTCAAAGCACTCTGCCCTGAACAGAGTGGTTTGCAATTCTCACCATGTACATATACAGTTTATTAAAATTCTGTTTCATGCAGTGATGTGAACAAATTTAGGTAGTGAATTATGACTGAAGTAATATTTCCTCATTTGAAGCAAAAACAGATATATATATCTGCAATATATGCAATATAACATTATATATATATATATATATATATATATATATATATATATAGTATGAAGTAGAATTTGGAAAACATTGCAAATAATAATCCATTTTTTATTGATTTACTAAGGAAATTATAGATACTTTCAGATTTATTTACTCTCACCTGTGACAGTTCCGCTGTGTGACAAGTACTAGCACGTGCTGCCTTGCATATAGTCATGATACAATTTTTCTTATAAATCAAAATGATGATTACTTATATATATTATATATGTGCTAGCTCTAAGGTGTTTATGAAGACCATTGTTAAAACCATCCCTCCTCTTTACTTAGTATCAGAAATTAACTCTGTCCATACAAAAAATTGCTTTCTAGTATAGATTATCTTTTCATGGGCATGGTAGCAAGTTAATTGATCATCTCATATAAATAATAAAGTTATATCTTTCTTAGTTTGAAATAACAAGTATTTATAAGCTACAATGTGTTCGATGATTTTTATTAGTTTAGTGACACCTACACTTTTGTATTACTTGCTTACTTCATGTTATTTCCTGATTGCTTTTACATTTATAAAACAATACATCTTAAGAATTAGAGAGTGAAGTTATTAGTTTATATATTAATAGTGTTGTAACATTTGTTTTCTATTCTGTATAACAAGAAAAGAATTTGTCCCTCCCTTTACAATATAAAACTTAGAAAATTTTCAGCCACAAATTGAGTTTAGTCATATGACTATCTCCATAATTCTAAATAAATTCAAACATGCTGACATAGTAATCTAACACCATAATATTATTTATTCTACTCAATATTGTTATGCTTACTTTGGCTACATAAAAGTAAAAGTATTTAAGAACTCTTTAATTACTATTAGCTGGAAATATTTTTAATGTAGATTGAATTTGTAAAGTCCTTTTTTCTTGTAAGACAAAAGCAGTTTTATAACCAATTTTGTTCATATCACTTGTGGTGGAATCAGAATAAAAGGGAAGGAAGGCGAAGAGTACTAAATGATTGTAAACAATGTAGAAAAACAAAAAGGGATAAAACCACTGTTTGGCAGAAAGTGTGGTGTTAAGGAGTGCTGACTAAACTGTAAACTATATAAAAGTTTTACATGTGCTTTCTCTAGCTAAAAAACTAGAAAGGGCAACATTAAGAAGTGTCTTAGTTACTTTTCTCTCTTTGCTAAGACAACAGGAGTCTTATTTAGCTCACAGTTTCTAGAGTCTAATCCACAGCCTGCTGGCTCCAAGGCAAGGTGGCAGGGTAGAGAGGCACTGCAGAGGAGACCCGATGGGGGAGGGGCAGAAGACCACAAGGCAACAAGCACCAAGGGACCCCTGATGACCCTCTCTGTCCCTTAAGTTCCATCTGGACAGCCCCCCTTAGGGCAGGTAGCACTCACACTCAGGGAGGTACCTTTAGTCCTTCTCAGAATTATGATAAATAACTCAATGGGAAAATTTAGTAATTGCACACCTTTGATCCTAGTATTACACAATGTGGATCTGGCTACCTCTGAAAAGTCCTACCTATGACTGTAGAAAGCTTTCAGGGGGCATCTAGACACAAACTGTAATAGTAAAGTAGAAGCAAATGTTGCATGAGGAAAGTATAAAGAAACATGCAATTATCTAAATGAGACTAGGACACTAAGCTCAGAAAAATTATTCTACAAAGTGAAGCAAATATAGAGGTATAAATTCTGCAAAATTTTCAGTAATATTAACAAAATTTTAATAAAAGAAAAATATATTGAAAATTAGTTTCAAAATAATAGGGCCAGAGATATAGCTCAGTGGTATAATCACTTGCCTGGCAAATGTAAGTTCCTGAGTTCGATCTCAGGTACCACAAGAGAAGAAGGAGGAGGGGGAAGAAGAGGAGGAGCAGGAAGAAGAGGAGGAGGAGGAGAACAGTGACAAAGATGTTGAAGAAGAAGAGAAAGAAGAATTGGTAAATTCTTTAAAATAAAGGGAAGGCTAGAATTTAAAAATAACATACAGAAAATATTTAGAGCACATATTATATTTATGAAAGTTACATATAGAATTGTAGAGTTGTAGTTTTAGAGGGAAAATATGAAAGATATTTGAGATTCAATAGAATATTATTAAGGTAAATGAGAAAGTATGGGCTGGCATTATAGCTCAGCAGTCTAAAGTGCCTCTCAGGGACCGCGGTTCAAGCCCCAGCACCATATGCCATGCCAGCCCCTCCTCCCAGGGCGAGCTGAACTGACCCCACCCCCCGCAAAAAAAGAATTGGTGATGTGTAGCGACACACTGTAATAAATAAATGAATTAAAAAAAATAAAAATAAATGAGAAAGTATGACTTCAAGCTAAAGAATTCAGACTATACTGAGAATAAGATATCAATAAAGTTCTTATACTTGAGTAGCTTCAAAGATTTTCATCCAGGATATCAGATTAGAGAAAGCTAACTGACTGAAGTGCAGATTTAAAAACCATGTTATCTACATATGAGCACTTAGACTGTATTCACTTGACTAAAACCTGGTGATAGACAGTTACTGATCTCTAAGAGAGGTACACTGATCTGATCTTAGACAAATAGTGTCAATTGTTTTGGATGGTCAGATTTCATATTAGAAATTTTTGTCTTAAACAGCCTTCATTTGCTTGAAATTTTAACATATGTCTCAGAATTAGCAAGATATCTTCTCAAACCTAGTATATTTTTAAATTAAATATAAAATTTGAAATAAATTATAACCAGAGAAGCAATATAGCTTATTTGGAAATTTACAATGAGCAATATTAAACCATTAAATGATTAAGTAATTTAGTTTGAATTGAAATATACTATTATGGCATTCAGATTTGTGATTATATAAACTGAACAGTTCATACAAGGCATGATCTTGTTTAATGATCTAGACTGACAATACCTACTCATTTAATTGATAAAATTTGAAGAAGCTATTTAAGCTTGTGAAATGTTTTACTTATAAGGATTATATATTATTCCGATGTAACACTTCAAGTAATTATTGCCAAATTGGCTATATTAGAGTTTAGATGCATTAAAAGTATTTATGAATGTTTGGTGAACATAAAACATAAAAATACATGCTATAAATCTCAGATCAGTAATCAAAAAATAATTTTAAAAAATAATTTTCATAAACCAATAGTAAAAGTAAAATTCAATCATAACATATTCAATTAATAAAAGATATATAAAATTTTAGAAAAAGAAATGCATCAAAAAGAAAAGTACAAGTAGATATCTATGACTAGAAACATTTAAAAAAACAAATGAATATATTTATTTTCTCTGCAAGAAATTCACTGTAGTCCCATTACCCTTGTCTGAATATTGGCTACAGTCGTGGAAGATGTACCTAGAGTACCAAGGAGTCCAATGGCTTATTTTTTTTCCTCCAGAGATATTTAATGGATTATCTTGGAGGGGATATCATGTTCCAAGTTTTTTACCAAGTTGTTGAGTGAATACACACACACACAAACACACACACACACACACATACACAAATGAAACACTCAAGTTGCTTAACTAATTACATATCCGGTGGAACAAAGATAAAAAAGAATTCATAGAAACGCTGGACATAAATCAAATTTAGAGCCCTGAATACAGTTTTAGGAGACATAAGAACTGACCTACCAAGTGGCATGTGGAGAGAGGGCTCTGGCTCAGAGGCACAGTGCCTGCCTGGCAAGCACAAACTCTCGATTTCAATTCCTAGAATTGAAAAGAGAAAAAGTTGTAAATCAAGTGGCACATAAAAATTTAGAGCATGATTCCACAATTCAGAAATAAATTTTCCTTGAAAATACATTATTATATGTATTAAATAATTACATCTGATTTCCTCCCATTGGAGAATGTTCATGGGTTGTTAGACTTTTTCAAGATAGTCTTGTTATTTATAATTCCATCATCATTTTACAGATGAGTGTAAATCAATTACTCAGAGCTAGTAAGTAAACCTAGAATTTAAAACAGATTATTTTATTATAAATGACACGATTTTCTCAGTAGGCTCTACTGTTACAGTTTCACAAGCATCTACTCTCTTTTTATATATTATTTTCATTTTATGTTCATTTTAAGAAGTGTATTAAAATTAGTGTACATTAGAAAGATAATCAGTATAGTATAGGGGTCAAGAAACAATTACATCCAATTTAAAAAAATTTTTAAAGAAAAAAATGTTTAACACATAACCTTTAAAAGGGAAACTATATTCACTTGTTATAATCCTTTTTAAAGGAAACTATGTTCACTTATTACAATCATTATGTAACGTTTTTATTTCTCCTGCAAAAATTCATATAGGTTTTATGGGATGAGGCATATTTCAGCCAAAATGAAAATATTCTTTAGCATGACATTACCAAGTAGTAAAATGGGCTATCTTCTGAAATGTTACTAGTGTTATTATTTTATTGGGGCAGGATGTTTGATCAGAGAGGAATATCATTTTTAAAAAGAAAAGCCAGCCAGATAGCTCAGCAGACTAAAGCCCCTGCTTAGGCAGGCTGCAGGGACGGGGCCTGGATCCCCAGCATGCTGTGCTGGTCCCACTCCCAGGGTGCTCTTCAGCAGCAACTGGGCACAGTGGCACAAGTCTGTAATCCCAGCGCTTGAGAGGGTGAACACAGGGGGATCATTATGAGTCTGATCTGTGTAGTGAGACCCTGTGGACTCTATACTAAATAAATTAAAATAAGTAAAAAAGAAGAAAAAGAAATACCAAAAGTTATACAGATGTTGTTATTCAGTACATTGAATACTTAGGGAATAGAAAGTATTAATAGATAGCAAAAGCCCATATTTTTGTACCAGTGGAAATTGCTTACAAATTTTTTTCTGTCACAATAAAGGATTAGGAAAGATGTTGTTTTTTTAATATAAATCCTGCTATAATACTTTGGAATCACTTTAGGGATCTATGAGGTGATAACTTGAAGTAATTTAAAGCCTTGATAAAACTTGATTATCAAAATCAAGCATTATTTTCAGCTAGTTTCTTTGTGAGGGGGAAGGAAAAGAAGGAAGAAAGGGAGGAGACAGCTAAAAAGTAAACATTCTTTTCTAAAGGTAAAAGTCAGATGCAGAATCTAGAACATAAGTCCTCTGAAATACTTTTTCTTCTCCTCTGGGGTTTCATTTTATAGGCAAAAATGCTGTACTCTGCTTCGCTGGGTGAGCCATTAGGGTACTAAAGCAAATGATTTCCTAGGCAGAGACCTTGCCCTACTCTGTACCATGGGTACCTACAAAAATCTTCCTTTTACCTTAAGACTCTCATCTGTCAAATGATAAAGAGACATAATCCCCTAACTCTATCTCTGTAAGTCTTACTAAAGAAGGTAAATGTTCCTTGATGGCAGGACCAGTAGATAAAGTGACAATCTACCAGTGGAAACGAAGGACCTGAGGGAGAAGAGGTTACCAGAGAGTGACATATGTACCTGTCTTAAATATTTGTCCTGAGTGGATCTGTTCATTATTTTTCAAATGTTGCAGGACATTATGTAAAACTACAACTATGTATTTTGAGGTAACATCATTTTTTAAAAAATATAAAACTTGCCTTTCCAATTCTTTTCTAGGATTCTAATATAAATTGATAATTCTAGGATGCGTATCATACAAACTGTGCCTGTAGAATTCAAGCTTAGTAAGTAGAAGTTGCACCACTTTTTTTGAATGTAGAATTTTTACTTGTTTACAAACAAAACTATATGTATTGTTCATAGACAATGATGTATAAAGCATACTAGCTATAACCAGCTAACATTTGTTGTCTAATAAGAACATTTTATATCCACATTTCTAGAATTTTCCAAAAATACAAAATGCTATTAAGTATAGTCACCTTTTATTGCAGCATCATTTCCAGCATCCAATAAATGAAATCAGCTTAGGTGCTCCTCAGTGGACGAGTAAAACACATGTAGCAAATGTCCACAAATGCTCAGCTTGAAGGATGCATTGCAACAATGGTAGGGCCTTAGAAGGCACTGTGTGCAGTGATCTAAGATAGGCATACAAAGGCAGTTACCACATGGCATCGCTCATATATGTGATGTAAGTAAGTTCATCACCACTTGGCTTGGTGGCATAGCCTATAATCTGAATGCACTACAAGGCTGAAGCAGGAGGACCACAATTCCATAGCAACCTGAGAAATTTGATAACTGAGAAAGATCCTGTCTCAAAATTTAAGAATATAAAAGGGCATGCAAGGTAGCTCAGTGGACAGGTCATACCTTCACAAATAAATTTAAATGGGGTTAGTGGAATAATCCTAGGTCACAATCTCTTGGTACATGTATCCTTGTTGTTAAATGACAAACTATACTTCTGTGATTTTATAAATGTTTATTTCTGTTCAGCTTGATATAGCTCCTAATGTTTTTTGTTGTCAGCCTTAATTTTCATTCCATGTCATGTAGTCTAAGAAGAATATTTCTCTTAGTTATTTTCCCTTGTTGTTAAGACAAAGTATATGATCTCTAAAGTTAAGGAAGGAAATCTTTATTTAGCTCACAGTTTTGGAAATTTCATTTCATAATTAGCTGGCTCCGAGGCAGGGTGGTGTGGCCACAGGGCAGCAGTTCACGGCAGTGGAGAGAGCAACGGCAAGCCTCTTTCCCTCCCTTCTGTTGTAGGCAGGCTGCCTGCCCTAGGTCAGGTGTAGCGCTCAAGCTACCAATCTCAGGACTAGATACTGAACCAATCACAAATTCTACATTCAGCTACATACAAAAAAATGTCCATCCTTCATGGCCACGTAAGGCTTGGGGCACATCCGGAGACAAGCCACGGCAGCTTTAAAAATTTCATAATCTTAAAACCAGGCACAGCAGCGCAGGCCTACAATTCTAGAACTGAAGCAAGAAGATCACCAGAAATTCAAAGCCAACCTGGGCCACACACTAAATTCAAAGCTAGTATAAAATACATAGCAAAACCTGTCTCAAACAAATAAAAATGTAGTAATAATAATAATGATAATTTGTAATCTTACACATAATCACTTAATCAATAAAAACGTTTTCAAAACATTGATTCATAAACATAAATAAATAAACAAAATATGTGCATCCAATTCCCATCTACAAATAAAATATACGCATGTAGCTTTAAGGTGATGTAACTGTCTCAAATGAATAAAAGACACATAAATATTAAAGATGCATGTTATTGTTATTAATATAAAACAAAAATACAATAAAATATCTGTCTGTCCTTAAAACTTTGAAAGCAAGCATGATGTTAACATTACCATCAAAAACATTTCTTCAGCATCATTTACTATAAATGTGACTATCAGGAAATGCCATGTTATTCTTTAAAATATATGTATATACATATACACACATATTTTTGGACTGATGGAAAATATTATATTGGCTCTTGATATTATTGTATCTTGATACTACATCAACTTGTCAAGTTCTAGCAACATTCTAAAGTAAGCACTCTTATTGCCTTCACTTAACAAATGCAGAGAGTACTTAGGAATGGGATATCTCGCAGCACACCCAAGGTGACACAGCGAGCACGTAGCAAAACCCAGACTGTGGAACTTTCGTTCCTGACACAGAGTCTGCAGGCTTAAGTTTCCATTATGGATCAGGCAACTTTCTCTATCAAAAATGTAACTTCACAACATTAGTTTTCAGGACCACATGTTTGCATAGATAATTTTTAAATTGATGATGCTGTACAGGACTTATTGAGTGAACGATTAGCCTTTTGTCAGCATGTGTGGAAGGGTATACCAGCGAGAAGAAGCTTATCAAGTCAACTGTCTAACTTGGTTAAACACTTCTAACCTAGTTACATCTAACTTAGTTTAAAATGATTTATAATTCAGTTAAATCAATCATCAGTACAAGCTGCCTTCACAAACTGGTAGGATAAATAAATTGGGCAAATAAGTGTGTGCAAATCTTGCATGTTCTCTTGAGCTCTCTGACTGCTATGCATTTCTATGGTCAAAATAAAATGCATATTAAAAGTATAATTTCTCTTAAAAGTTTTTAGACCTAAAAAGGGAATGTAAGTCCTTCAAGGAAATGACATTTTTCCAAAAAGCTTGATCTTTTTGTGACATACCATATAACTCCCACAGATTGGCCTGGAGGTGCTTCAGGAGGTGAATGGTCTATATTACTGATGCCTGTGTCCAAGTGCTTGATAGTCCATTAACAGACTGATTCATCAGAAAACAAGCAGACCAATATCCAGGAGGAGCTGCAAACACATGACCGATTTGAGAAGCAATCAGGCAGCTGCTGCCTACTGAATGTCTGCCTGTGATTACATTGGTAATGCCTGAGGCTGCCACTTCCGAGAAGTTTACATTTGCCACTTGAAAATTGCTATATTTACCCGAAGAGATGCATGTCAGTTTGGGACTATTGAATTTTCTGAACAAAAGGCCATGGAGGGATCGAATGAATAAGTTTGTATAAAATCAGGAATAAATTAACTAGTGAATCACAACTGCCTGAAATGTCTTAGTTTTGCTCTATCTTAAATCAAACTTCAAAAAGATCTAAACTACCTTGCCTGTTCTGTATTGTTTGCACAGGTGTATTTTCATGTAATCTCAAATTATAGGCTTATACCATTCATCATCACTGTCCATGATTGTGCAGTCCCACGAATACATTTCAATGTATTTACCACTTAGCGCTACATGCTAAAATATTTATGCAAGTGTAATCATGAATCAGTTATGAGGAAACAGTTGCTACGTTTCATTTCTACCTTTTGTATTAAAATTTTAAAAACAATTTATCCATTTTATCAAATAGTCACCGTTGCTTGCAAATGAAAAATCCCTAGCTTTATATCTTATAAATGTGAGATTTCGTGTATATATTTACCCACTTTCCACTTCACTTTTTCAGGTAATTAGTGTGGCTAGATTTCTTTTGTGCTAGCTGGACACTACATTGCTTTTCCTTCTCATCCTCCTTTTCCTTCTCCTTTTTCCTTCTCCATCTCCTTCTCTTCTTCTTCCTCTTCCTCTTCCTCCTCCTCCCACTCCTTTTCCTCCTGCTTCTCTTCCTCCTCCTCCTCCTTCTTCTTAATGTATTTGGTTGTTACAAGGTCTCACTATGCAGCTCAGACCTGTGGATTCTTCTGCATTCAGCCTCCCCAGCACTGGGATTACAGGTTTGTGCCACTGCACCCAGTCCCATTGGCTGGGAGGCATGTAGTGTATTTGATGATATTTCACAGTACCTCAAAAGCCCATTAACATTTAGAGCTAAAATGAAGTATACAAAACCTCTCAACATTTCAAGTCATTTTCACTTTAGAAGAAAACCAAGTCTGTTTCATGTTTTACTGAAGTCACTTGGCATATCATCAAATATAGAATTAACAGACTCATAAACAGGTTCCCTGCAACATCTTCCGAACTCTTCACTCTATTACTCTCCTGGTGGTTGTAGTTATGTAATACAAAGGCCAGGCATGTAATGATTCTCTTTCCCAGTAATCCATTAGAAGAATACCTCTGTTCCTTATAATACAAATTAAAACAGACATGTTAGGAAAGTTAGAGTATTATCGTAATGATAAAAAAAAAATTTACAGACACAGGATTCTGTCTTAAGTAAACTATGATCAACTGGAAAGCATACGGATTTGGTTGTATTAATTGTGACAGTTAAGCTGGATTTCAACTTACTTGACTTCAGAGCCCCAGTGAGATTAGGAAAGTAGACTTGCACATATGCATGGGTGGATCACAGAGGCATGGCTTTGGAGTTTGTGTTTGGTCCTGGCGTCCAATATCACTGACCTTAACTTCCTGCTCTGGCTAACAGCCACAGGGAGCTAAAGAGCTTTGCTGTACTAGTCTCTTCTGAAGTCTCCCTTTGGTGCCACTAAACTGTAGACTGAATAATCTGAAACTTTGAGTCAAGTAAGTGACTATTCTTGTAACTTGTGCCAGGCATTGTGTCCTGGTGATGAAAAATGATGAATGCAGAAAATTGGTATCAGAGGACGAGAGCCACTGTGATGCCTGTGTATTTCCATAACGAGCAGGAGGCTTTGCAGCTGGTTTATAGGGAGAATTTATAAAAGTCTAGAGACATAGCCTAGAAAGGCTTTAGAATACTGTACACACAATGTGATTTGTAATTCTAATTAGAAGTACAAGATCAAAATACAGATAGGAGCGCAGACAGTAAAGGCCAGGCTCATAAGCAGATGGCCATACAGGAATCCAGTCCAAGTAATATCAAAACGGAGAGACTGGGCCATTTTCTAAGTAAATCATACCAGAAAAGGCTCAGAATAGAGTTGCTTTAGGGAAAAAACTGGAAAATACAAAAATCTAATTGTTCCTTAGTACTTCTATAACCAGAAAGATATCATACATATGTGAGGTCTTTAGTAAGACATATAAAAAATAGGAGAAATAAGTACAAAATTGAGAAAGCTAGTACTAGGATCATTGTAGAAGAAGCAGGTTTTTCTTTTTTTTAAGAAGCAGGTTTTTATGGAAAAGCAAGTATATTTTAAGTCATACTGTAGAAGCAGGATTAAAGCTGAAGAAAACAGATAAAAATCCCTATCCTTATGAAGTCTCTTGTCAGGTTGAAAGAGATAATACTAGATAAATGGATTGGAGCTTGATTATGAGATTTGGTATTATAGGTAGCTTTGTCCTTCCTAAACCAAAACCTATTGTCTTTTTTTGTAATAGAAGTTGACTTTTGGGGTCTGGGAGATAGCTTAGCTGCACAAGCACCTGCCTGGCATGTACAAGGACCCAAATTTGATCCCTGGTAAAACATGCCATGCCAGCTCCAGAAAGAACCACATGTGGTAGCACGCACCTGTAATCCCAGCACTGGAGAAGCTGAGACAGGAGGATTACTGTAAGTCTGAATTACATCAGGAGACTCTGTATGAAATAAATACATGAATGAATGAGTGAGTGAATGAATGAATGAATGAATGAATGAATGAATGAATGAATATTTCTTTAAAAAATGAACTTGGCATTTACCTCGCTCTAGGGAAATGACAGCCAATGGTAGTTTGGTGACCATGCTTCCTGACCAAAAGCCTGTGATGCTGAGACTAGAGACTTAGTGTAGACCTCTGTGTGACTGCAAGTGTCAGAAATGCTGTGAGACCCAGACACCATGAAAGCCAAGTCTGACAGTGAGCAGCTCATCTGAGAAGAGATCCTTCCCCACAGAAGCTTCTAACATCAGCCCCTGCTGTTTTCCTGATGGTCCCTTTCACCCTCCAAGTAGAAGCACAAACTTTCAAACTCTGGTGCTAAATACGTAACATCCTTTCCCCAGATGAAATCTTAACTCGTTTGGCTGAAAATGCCAAGGAGTCTCCCAGCACTGACTACAACTGCCATGGAAAACAGGTGTGAGCCTGCTGTTCATGTTGTCTGGTCTGAAAGGATCAAGAAGTGGATGGTGTCTGGCTGCAGATTCAAAACATCGTCAATAAATAAAACCACTTGGAATTTAATTTTCCTTTTTAAAAAATTGACAACGTTCTTAGCAACAGTTAAAAAATAAGCACAAGTAACTAATGAATAGAAGTAAAATTCCTTCAGGATCTGATTCTGCATAGACAAGATCAAGTGGCACAATATTTTTCCCATGATAATGTGACTTAAACTTATAGACCCTTTGCTGACTCAGTGAAAGATTTCTCATAAGGTACAGTAAAAAAGTGACCTACAGTAAATAATATATTGTGTACTTCAAAATGGGTAAAAGAGATGACTTTACATGTTTTAAGTACTGGAAATGATGTGTACACTAATTGTTTTGTTCAGTACAAAATGTGCAAATGCTTCAAAGTATTATTTTGTACCTCATAAATATATGCACTTAAGACATAATTAAACATGGAATGAAATAAAAGTAAAATAAATTTTTGAATATGATAAAAAGATAGATCTGAGTACTGTTCTAACAACTGATGTAACTGGTAAACTTGCTGTAGCTCAGAATGTCTTCCTATTTTTAGAATACATTTAGGAGTAGGCATATAATTATCTTGATCTGCCTAGAAATTTTTCCTCCCTTTTTACTATAATTTCATAGTATAGCTCTGCTTAATAGAAATAAATGAACTAAATACTGAAATAAATGAAAAAGCTGTTTTTAATGTACTAGTTACAATAATGAAGTAAAAAGAAACGAGTAAAATGAATTTAAGCACAACTTTATTCAATATGATTTATCTGAAATGCTATCATTTCCATCAGTGTTGACTATCAAATAATCACTGGTGACCAAGCATAGTGGCACACTCTTGTAAGAATTGTACACAATGGCTGAAGCAGGAGGATTGCACATTTGAGGCAAGGCTTTAAGCAGTGTAGAGAGACTGTCACTCAAAACAGTGGAGGGGAAGACTGAAGATGGAGTTTGCTGTTATGAGCTTGCCTACCACTAGGGAGACCTAGATAAAATCTGTAGTACCAGGTGGGGGTAAGATCTGTAATAAGACATTATAATTCATTTGTCTTATTTTAATACTACATCTTCAAAGCTCAGTATCAATTTCATACTGACAGTATATCTCATGAAGATCAGCCACATGTTAAATGTTCATGTTGACTATTAGCTATTGTACTGTACAACAATGTTATACCAATGAAACTATTATTCTTTTTCTTTCCTATTTTTTTTTTTTTTTGGCAGAACCAGGGATTGAACTCATGCCGTTGCACTTGCCAGGAAAGTGCTTATTTCACTGAGCCATCTCCCTAGCCCCTGAAACTATTATTTACATCACTGTTTGATGCTATACATAGGATAACCTTGGGATGCAGGTCAGGACCTAAAACTAGAACATGTTGAAGGTGAAAATTGTTTACTAAGATATAATTTAGAAATATGTCATGTTATATTTCATCACATCACTCCACTGTTTGAAAGTATTATTTCATTTTTTTTCTAATATATGAGAAATATATATATATATATATATATATATATATATATATATATATATATATATATATAAAAACTTTTATGAGCTCATTTTTGAAATCTGGGGCTTGTCTTTTTAAAAAGTGTTTCCGTGAGATAATTCTTTTCGCTGTGCTTTCTGTGCACACCAGCGGCCTACAGCCTCACTGTCCTTTATATCTGAAGGAAGTCAGAGGTGGAGCACCAGGTTTCGCTCCCCTTTTTCATGCTAGTATTTGGCGTCCTGCCTTTGTCTCCTTTCAGCCTCGAGTGAGTCACAAGGTACAGCTCCTTGTTTCTCCAGAACCAGCCGGCTTCCCTCCTGGCACTTTACTTTTTTTTTTTTTTAACAGTAAAACAATATCAAATTCTAAGAGTACAGTTATTTTTATACAAAATGAAACAAGACTAATCATCATAAATATATTTATTGACATAAAACAATAGTGTATATATACCTTTAATTGAACCAATGTTTTCAGGATAATGCTTTTATATATATACCAAATAAATAACAATGAAAACACTAATAGAATGCTCAGAGTATTTTAAATAA
The DNA here is from genome assembly GCA_004027165.1 of Ctenomys sociabilis. NCBI lineage: Eukaryota > Metazoa > Chordata > Mammalia > Rodentia > Ctenomyidae > Ctenomys > Ctenomys sociabilis. Next base: position 49,997 of record PVKA01004081.1, on the reverse strand, counting down.
TACACACATATATTCCTTTTGATGACTTCATAAGATTGATTTGCATGCATTTACCATAAATCTTAACTTGTATCCTAACACATGACTTTGAAAATATTTGTAAATTCTAATTGTATAATAATAAGCATCTTGACGTCTATATTTTTATTGTATTAGGTGACTATAATTATAGAGTACAGATTTAAGTTTGGAGCCATAGCTCAGCCGTCTAAGCACCTGCCTGGCAAGTGCAAGGGCCCAGATTTTAGCCCTAGTTACACATGCTCTTCTAGCCCTGGACACTGAGTGGGCCACCAAAACTGGCATGGTGACACATGCTTGTAATCCCAGAACTGGGGAGGCTGAGACAGGATGATCACTACAAACCTACGCTACATAGTGAGACCATGCATTATATACATAAAAAATTAAATAAAGAAATTTTTTAAATAAATAGATTTAACAGCACAGTTACTGTTTAAAAACATTGTTTTACAATTATAATGGATACTGCAAAAATTTTGAGATTTGTACACTTAATAAAACTGAAGCAATTATTTCTGTGCACAACAGAATTGACAATAATAGAGCATTTTATATTTACTAAATAAGAATGTGTCAAATTTCATTCTCTAGTTAACATCTCTGAAAATAAGAATCGTGTAATATTTTGCTTTCTCGTTTTCTGGCTTTTAAGACATAGACTTGCCCCATGCTGCTGAGGAGAGGCCCAGAGAGCAGAAGTCAGGCACCCACGTGGGTGAAACTCTCTACTGTGCCTCCCCCCGCCCCCGTGAGCCCTGTAACACCCCAGAGCCCCTGCCCCGAAGCCCCTCTAATTGAGTGAGAACTTGGGAGACATTCTCAGCCCCGATCCACAGCCTGGCCTGTTGAGTGTGTGAGAGAACTTCAGCTTCCCCACACACCTCCAGGAGTGAGCGCCCCTCCAGAGCCGCCGCCCCCAAGAATTCCAAGCAAGTGAGAACTTCTGAGATAATCTTGGTTCCGATCAAACCCAGCCCAGCCCACTGAGTGTGTGGGAGAACTTTCGACTTCCCGGCACAACCGGCAAGAGACCCAGAGAGCAAAGCTCAGGCACCTGAATGAGTGAGACACTCTACTGCGCCCCGGTAACACCTGCAGCTCCCCGGAACCTCCGCCCTCAAGCTGCGGAGAAAGTGAGAATTTTTGTGACTCTTCTGGCGCCTGATCCAGCCCGGCACAGCCTGGTGAGTGTGTGGGAGACCTCGGCAATCGCTGAGTCAGGGGCACAACAGAGGGGAACCAAAGGCTCCCAGTTGTGCCACAAGGGCTGCAGCAAAAAGGAGCTGAACATAACAGTCAGATCTAGGCCAGGCATAATGGGGTAAACTCAAACTTAATAGACTGGTACCCGAATCTCATTATGTGCTGACGTCATAACTGCACCAAAGCTCTACTCCAAAGATCAGAGGTCAGTGCTATACAAAATGAAAAAAACAATGAGAAAAACACAATCTCAGGTCTCAAGACCACCAATAATTGCAGAGGACACTAGCTCAGCTGAAATGAATGAATGAACAGAGGCGAAAGCAAAGAAACAACAGCAGAATGGTATAGAGGAACTCAGATCATAATTAACACCTGAAATAAAAAAAAGAAATATTTCAATACATAGCATCTGAAGGAATGAATCAAATCTAGAAACATATAGGGGAAACCCAATGCCCACCCAGAACAAGTGTAGAGAATACTATTCCAGCTGAAACATATGAATTAACAGCATTTGAAGCAAAGAAACAACGGCAGAAAGGTCATGAGGAACTAAAAGGAGAAATAATTTCTCAAATAAAAAAAGAATTATTTGAAACTATAGCATCTGAAGTAGAGAATCAATTCCAGAAATATATACAGGAAAACAATTTGGAAAAAACTCTGCAGTAAAAGAATTAATTGCTACCTCTAAAGAAGACATTGATAAAAAATACAGGAGATCAGAAATATGACAGATTTCTGCAATGAGCAATGCAGAGAAAAATAGAAAGAATGAAGAAGAGTCAAAGAGATATAGAAGAAATAAAAATATCAATCACAAGTCTACAAACCATTTGAGTGAAAGAAAAGACAGAGTTTCAGATCTGGAAGATGCTGGCACAGCTAGTGAAAAGGTGAGAAAGGATCTCTTAAAAACAATGAGAATGCAGGAAAAAATAATCCATCACCTGCAAGATGACACCAAGATGAGCAATGTGAGATTAATTGGCATCAATGAGAGTGAAGAAATCAATACAAATAATATAAAAAGAATATGGGCAGAAGTAATAGCAAAAAACTCCCCAAATATGAGGAAACAATCCAAATTCAGTTAGCCAAAGCATACAAAAAACAAATAACTACAACCCAACTAAAAACACACTAAGGCATATAATAGTCAAGATCACAGAAATCCAAAACAAGAATAATATACTGAAAGCTGCTAGGGAGAAGAAGCAGATCACATTCAAAGGAAAACCCATCAGAATTACAGCCAACTCCTCTACACAAAACATGAAGGCAAGAAGAGCATGCTAACGAGTTCTTCAAGTCTTCTTTGAAAAAAAAAAATCCAGCCCAGACTATTATACCCTGAAAAATTCTCTTTCTAATTTGAGGGAGAAGTGAAATGCTTCCACTACAAAGAACAACTGAAAAATTTCATGATGACAAAGCCATCCCTACACAGGCTACTGAAATGTTCTAAAGAGAGACCACAATGAGCAGGACTCCACAAATGAGAATAGAAAGAACCCACTAAACATGGCAAACAATTAAACACAGGATACAAAGGAGTAAACAACAGTAGGTAAATATCATGAAAAACATAAATCAACACATTATAATATAATGACCAATTTAAAGCAACTCAATTCACCAATTATGAGAAATAGACAGGCACAGTGGATTAGGAATCAAAATCCAACAACATGCTGTATACAAGAAATACACTTAACTCAAACAGACATTCATAGGCTGAAAGCCAAAGGATGGAAAATAACACACATGCCTGAGCCCCTCAGAAAAAAGTAGCAGTAGCAATTCTATTCTCAGACATTCTCAACTTAAAACCAAGAATGACCAAACAACACAAAGAAGGCCACTGTATATTGGTTAGAGAAAAAATTCAAGAGCAAGAAGTAACACTCATAAATATTTATGCACCCAACTATATAAGACAAATCTTAAGGGACATGAAAAATCTAATATCCAACACCACATTCTTAATAGAAGATCTTTATACCCCCTTATCTCCAAAAGATAGGTCAACCAGACAAAAAATTAGCAAAGTAGCAGAACTGAACCAGAGCTTGGAACAAATGGACCTGGTGGACATATACAGAGTGTTCCACCCAACCTCAGCTGAATACACCTTTTTTTCAGCTGCAGATAGGTCATTTTCTAAAATACAACACATACTATTCCATAGATCATACTGAAGTATATGTAAGAAAACAGAAATTATCCCATGTATATTATCTGACCACAGTGCAATGAAACTAGAAATAAATGACAAAACAAAGCAGAAAAACCTGCTAAATTCATGGGAATTAAACAACACCATACTCAGCAATCAATGCATCACAGATGAAAGTAAATAACAAATTCAACACTATCTAAAATTGAATGAAAATTCAAACACAACTTACTGGAATTTTTGTGATGCAAGGAAAACAGTTCTCAGAGGGAAAATCATAGCTATGATCTCACACATTAGGAAAACAGAATGGGAAAAAACCCTAATGTTGCACCTCCGACATCTAGAAAAAGAATAGAAAAACCAAACCCAGAATGCTAAGCCGGGAACAAATCATAAAGATTAGAGCAGAAATTAATTCAATTAAGATGAAGAAAACAGTTCAAAGAATCCACAAATCAAAAAGTTGGTTTTTTTTTTTAAATTCCTTTATTTATTACAGTGTCTCGCTACACATCACCGATTCTTTTTTCGCGGGGGTGGGGTGTGAGCTCAGCCGGCCCTGCGGGGAGGGGCTGGCATGGCATGTGGTGCTGGGGCTCGAACCGCGGTCCCTGGGAGGCGCTCTAGACCGCTGAGCTATCTTACCAGCCCAAAAAGTTGGTTCTTTGAAAGACTAAATAAATTTGAGAAGCTCCTAGCCAACCTCATCAAAGAGGAAAGAAAAAATTCAAATACAAGGAATAAGGAATGCAAAGGGTGAAATCATCACAGAACTATTAGAAATTCAGAAGATTATCAATAGCTACTTTGAGTATCTTTACGCTCACAGAATTGAAGACACAGAAGAAATTGACGGATTCCTCAAAAGGCACAAATTACCAATACTGAATCAAGAAGATAGAACAACTTTAAATATGCCAATGGCAGCCAACAAAATAAGAAGTGTAATAAAAAGCCTGCCAACAAAGAAAAGTCCAGGTCCTGATGCATTCACAGCTGAATTCTAAAAGAAATTTAGAGAAGTTATAATCCCCGCACTCCTCAAACACTTCAATGAAATTGAAAATGATGTAGTCCTCCCAAAATCATTCCTGGAGGCAAGTATTTTACTGAATCCAAAACAGGGAATGACACAACCAAAAAAGAGAACTACAGGCCAATCTCCTTCATGAACATATAGGCAAAAATCCTCAATAAAATCCTAACAAACAAAGTACAGGAAATCATCAAGAATATCATACAACATGATCAGGGAGAATTCATCCCAGGAATGCAAGGATGGTTCAATATTCGAAAATCTATAAATGTAACACACTATATTAATCGACTAAAATCTAAAAACCACATAATCATCTCAATTCATGGAGAGGAAGCTTTTGAAAAAGTTCAACACTCATTCATGCTCAAAGTCCCACAGAAAATTGAGGCCTCTACCTCAATTTGATAAAAGCCATCTATGACAACCCAATGACTAATATAATTCTAAATGGGGAAAAACTAAAATCTTTTACTCTTAGATCAGGTACAATATAAGGATGTCCTCTATCACCCCCTCCTGTTCAATATGGTTTTGGAATCATTCACAAGAGCCAGTAGAAAAGAGTGAGAAATAAAATGAATAAGAATAGGTAAAGAAGAAGATAAATTATCACTCTTTGCACATGACATGATACTTTGCTTGGAAGACCCTAAAAATTCCACCAAGAAGCTACTGGAATTGATACAGAAGTTCACTAGCATAGCAGGATACAAAAGCAATACTCAAAAGTCAAACGCATTACTCGACACAGATAACAAACACATTGAAAGGGAAACTATAGAAAGAATACCTTTTACAATAGCACCACTGAAAATGAAATACCTTAGAGTTCACTTAACAAAGGAGGACAAATATCTTTTCATGGAAAATTACAATACCCTAAGAAAAGAACCTATAGAAGATTTCAGAAAATGGAAAGATATTCCATGCTCCTGGATAGGAAGAACCAATATTGTGAAGATGGCCATACTCTCAAAATTGTTGTGATTTAATGCAACTATTAAATCTGCCACCTATTAAACTGCCACCATCATTTGGTGTTGGAAAAACTGGATAAAAAAACCCCTAAAACTTAACCCAGCTCTATCACCATGCACTAAGCTAAAGTCAAAATGGATTAAAGATCTAAACATTAAAACAAAAACACACAATCTCCTGGAAAAGAAAGTAGCAGGAACTCTGGAAGACGCAGGGGCAGGCAAACTGTTCATGAACAAACATATTCAGCAGGAAACACTTGAAAGAATTCACATCTGGAATCAATACTTCCTGAGGAGTTTCTGCACGTCAAAAGAAACTGTCAACAAAGTAAAAAGACAACCTACAAATTTCAAAAAAATCCTAATAATAAGCACTCAGACAAAGGTCTGCTCTGTAGAATATATGTAGAATTAAAATAGATTAGGAACAGCCGGGCGTGGTGGCGCAGGCCTGTAATCCCAGTGCTCGGGAGGCTGAGGCAGGAGGATTGTTGTGAGTTCGAGACCAGCCTGAGCTACAAAGTGAGCTTAAGGCCAGCCTCAACTGCATAGTGAGACCCTGTCTCAAAAAAGACAAAAAAAAAAAAAAAAAGATAGATTAGGAACCTTAAATTTAAAGAGCCAATTCAGAAATGGGCGTCTGAAATGAACACACACTTCTCAGAGTACGAAATTAAAGAAGCAAATAAATATATGAAAAAATGCTCCACATAGTTAGCCATCTGTGAAATGCAATTAGAAAACACTGAGATACCATCTCACTCCAGAAAGAATGGCTATAGTAAAGAAATCAATCAGCAACAAATGCTGGAGAGGTTGTGGGGGAAAGGGAATACTTCTCCACTTCTGGTGGGATTGTAAACTGGTACAACCATTGTGGAGATCAGTGTGGAGACTCCTCAAAAAGTAGGACTAGAAATCCCACTCAAGTGAGCTATCCCCTACTGGGAATTTTCCCAGAGGAACTGAAAACATTCTATCATAGTGATATATGTGTACCTATATTTATAGCAGCACAATTTGTGATAGCAAAATCTTGGAAACAACCAAGGTACCTGTCACATGAGGAATGGTTGTAAAAGATGTGGCATTTCTATATAATGCAATATTACTGAGCTATAAAGAATGATAAACTTGAAACATTTATATTGAAGTGGGTGTCACTTGAACATATAAGCATAAGTGAAATAAACCAGACACACATGTGCATATATCGTAAAGTCTCCCTTGTATAAGAAGTCAAAGGAAGAAATACAAACAGAAATGTATAAGAACAACTTAAGAGAATTTATTCAGATAGTTAGGGCAAGCTGAATGTCATATGCTGCAAGGTACTAATCAGCTTCCTTTCTGTATGGTTAACAATCTAAGTTCACAACTCAAAATTGGCGCAGGCCTGTAATCCCAGCACTCGGGAGGCTGAGGCAGGAGGATGATTGGTGATTTGAGACCAGCCTGAGCTACAAAGTGAGCTTAAGGCCAGCCTGAACTGCAGTGAGACCCTGTCTCAAAAAGACAAAAAAAAAAAAAAAAATCAAAATTGGAGAAATAGAATGGCTGCAAGATCTGCCAACATTTTAGCTCTAGCCTTTCAAGGTCAATGAAGACCTAGGACTTAGGAGAACCTTCACTGTAATATCATGGAACTCAGTGGTGCCCCAAATTTTCTAATCAATGAGATTATGGAGCCACAGAGTAAGGCAATCAATGATCTATAGTGTCCCTAAGGAAAGTCATAAAGAAAGAAAACTTTCTCCACTCATCCATACGGCTGATACAAAGGATCTACAGAGTGAGGTACAGGATTACAAGATAAACCCTGAGGGGTCTTGGCTGACCTCATCAGATACAAAAGCTACGTTTTTTTATAGGTCTGGCTTTATCTTAGTCTTAACCATCAAGGAGAAAAGTATAAAAATGAGGTATATAAAATAGGGCCATACTGTGACTCATCCACAAGGCTGACACTGAAAAGGGATCTACAAAGAGTGGTACAAGGTTACAGGATAAACTGTGAGGGTACCTGACTGACCTTATCCGATACAAAAGTTACTTTGTTTGTTATAAAGGTCTTGCTTTAACTCTGTGTGAACCATCAAGCAGAAAATTATAAAAATGGAGGCATATAAAATAAAGCTATATTAATATAATGAGCTGTGAATGGCTCAAGTCAACAAATTCTGTGGATAACCCACTTCTATTGTGGACTGCTGATGTGTGTTGGATAGTTTTATTTAAAAAAAAATATATATATAATTAGCCATCTATGTTGTGAAAAAAATGAATAGATACATGAGAGATACATTGTTCTTTGAGAAATAAAATTAGTATTGCAAAAAGCAAAAAGAATAGAAGAAAATAAAATATAGTGTTCAAGTGAGTATAGTTTTACTGGTTGCTGTTATGAACCATTTGAGAAATCTCTTCATGCTACATGCTAAAATACATCTGTATAATCACTTTTAATATATGGCACAAATTAAATCTGTTGCCTGAGTCATCTACACACATCTCATAAATGCATTCAGAAAGAAGTAAAATTACTGAGTATGTCAAAACAGGGGTAATTTTGTAGTCAAATATGTATGCAAAACAATAGTAGTTTCCAAGCATTTTGCTAGAAAGTCTGGCCTTAAAAGGATATCTTGGAATACAAATACTAAAAACGTCAATATCCATTACTTAACTTTAAAATAAAATAAGGCCATAATAAGAAGTTGAGCTGTAAATGGCTACAGTCAACAACTTCTGAAGATAACTCACTATTATTGTGGAATGCTGGACTGTGTTGGATTGTGTTGCCAAGTTCAGGCACCTATGATGGTTGAATGACAATGTAGTGCTCATCTCTGACAGGTCTAGACAAAAAAAGGAGTTTACAAAGGAAGAACCACGATGTGTATGTATAGGCAGTACAATTAGGATAGATATGCCGTGCTTCTGCTTAATTCTATAAGAAGCAAGATTTACACTGATACTGGTAGGACAAGATATTATGTCAGCTTCTAGTACAATGGACAGCCACTAGGAAGATAACAATGTAGAAAGTATTAATTATTGAATCTGTGATATAATACAGCTATAAAAAATAAGATAAGTAAATAGCTATACTCTTGATTCACTGATTAGAGACATCTGCTATAATAGTGTCTGTAAATATAATATCATGTAGGCACCTTGTACGACAACAAACCACTACAAAAACAATTTGCAATGTATTAATTATTGAATCTGTCCTGTTAATTTGTTTTGAAACTGTCTCATTGCTATTTGTTCTTCAATAAAAAAATAAACAGAGGTGCACATACAAAAATGCCTCAGGACGTAGGAGAACCTGTACTGTAACATCATGGAACTCAGTTGTGCCCCAAATTTTCTGATCAAGGTTATGGAGCTGCAGAGGAATGTGATTGATGATCTATAGTGTGCCTAAGGAGAGTCACATGGAGAGAAAACTTTCTCTCAGGCTTTCACAGGGAGCAAAATGGTCAAGCAATGGCCGTGACTCATCCACATGGCTGACACTGACAAAGGATCTACAGAGTGAGGTACAGGGTTACAGGACAAACCCTGAGGGGACTTGACTGATCTCATCAGACACAAGACTTACTTTTTTGTTATATAGGTCTTGCTTTATCTTTGTTTAACCATCCAGCAGAAAAGTATAAAAACGAGGTATATAAAATAAAGCAATAATAATATGCTGCTTTGTAAGTGGCTCTAGTTAACAACTTCTTCGGACAATCCACCACTATTGTGGACTGCTGGGCTGTGTTGGACTGTTTTGCTGATTTCAAGCACCTATAATAATTGAGTGACAATCAAATACACATCTCTGACAGGACTAAACAAAAAAGGGGGGATATAAAGGAAAGATCTTTCTGTGTTTGTATAAACAGTACAGTTAGGATAAATACGCAGTACTTTCATATAATTCTATGATAAGAAAGATTTGCACTAATACTGTTTGGACAGGATGTCCTGTCTGCTTCTTGTACTATAGATAACCACTAGGAAGACAACAATGTAAAAAATATTAATTATTGAAACTGTACTGTAATTCAGCTTTAGAAAAAAAGAATAGGTATACAGCTACATTCTCTTAATTCATCGAATAGGAGCATCTGCTCTAATAGTGTTTGTAAATAGAATATAATGTATGCACCTTGTACAAAAATAGCACTATGAATACAATATGCAATATATTAATTGTAGAATCTGTCCTACTAATTTGGTCAGAAACTGTCTCATTACTATTTGCTCTTCAATTCAATTATGGGAGAAAAAGACATAGACTTATTGTATAAATGGTGACATTTCTTTTCTTCTATATTTGAATTCTTGAATCATGAATTAATTTACTAAAAAATAAATTTTTCAATGCTATACTTTATATTCTCAATATTTTGATTGTGAAATCTAAGCATATTACCATACATCTTTGAAGTGACCAGTTTCTTAATGTGGACGTATGAGTTCATTGCATGCCTTTTAATCCAATCTCTGTTGTTTACACTTTATTGGCTTGGTTTCTAGCCTTTTTCTTAAGATTTATTTATTTATTTATTTTCTTATTTTAGGGAAGTTTCTACAAGTTGTTAAGAGTCTCACTACTAAATCAGACTTGTAGTGATCTGCTATTTACAGCTTCCCAAGTGCTGGGATTACCGGCCTGTGCCACCAGACCCAGTCTCCATCACAGTTTCAGCGTGCCCTGGGCTGGCGCCAGCACAGCAGGCCCGGGGATCAAACTTTCAGCCCCTGGGCCAGCTTGCAGGTGCTTTAATCCTCTGAGCCATTTGGCCAGTCCTCTAGTCTTTTTTTTTTTTTTTATTTTAGAAGAAATACCATCTTGCACAATCTCCTAGTTTTGATAAGTAGATATTTTTTAAAGTGAATATACATGTAAAAACAAAATTTCTGAATTTTATTTGTTAAATAAAGTACACAAGCATAAGATTATAATTTTTCAAACAGTCTTAAAAATCTGTGTAAAAACATTCAAATTCATTATTAAAAACACAACTATTTTTCTGGAACTGCTTGAATTTTTATTAATTAAAAAGTTGAACTTATTTCTTGCCACACTTTTCCACTGTTTTCTTTTTGTTTTTTTTAAAGGTTTATTTCCCACTAATTAAATGTTTGAACTTACTTCACACTTCAGTTTTATATATTTTTTTACAGTTCTTAAAAGGTTGATTCTTTGGCCATGCATATTATTCGAATGTTCTGCTCATATCTTGTTTCTGCCCTTTGTAAACTCATTTTTAAGTGGCGGAGGTTGTGTATTATTCTTCTACTTTTCATAAGTGGCAAGCTTGTTGTGTTTATTTCCTGATCTTTCCATTTTTTAAGTTTACATTTGTGAAAAAATAGACATTTTAGTATGTTTAATCATAATACTTTTCATGCCTATGAGTGATCTTTTATTGTTACTCTAGATATCCTACTGGATCTTAAAATAATGATTAGTTCTTTCTTTTTGCTGGTTTTTCTTAATGTGACAATCATTTTTATTTTTCATTAGTGACAGAGAACTTCATGACTCTAATGGTATCCATTTAAAAATACTTTCACATGTAAAAAAGAACAAAAAAATAATAAAACTTTTTAGATGGAAAGAATTGAAAGCTTTGTAATACTGTATTATTTATCACAAAAGAAGAGATACTTCACAGGAGCACAATAGAAACTGAATTTATTTTTCCAAATGAGAACAGCAATTGTTCTCATCCATTGTTTAAAGGGTCCTCTTTCAACACTGTTCTTTCCATTTTTACACTGAAGCTGCATAAGATTGCATGAACTTGTTGCTAAAGCTCTATTCAATGCCACTGTTTTGTTGTTTTTTTCTGTTTGCCCTCCTTTCAATATCACCTCAATATATTTATTGTATGATTTTACTTTTTATAATCCTGAGTTGTCTCATTCTATGTTCATTAAGTTACTTTTATCATGATTTTATATCTGTTAGGACAACCATATTTAACACGTTGCTTCAGAAATGTTTTGGCTCTTTTATGGACTTTACAACTATAATAATTACTTTAAAATTAGTGCATTGAGAGCCATAAAAATACACTCAGAATATCGATTAAAATTTTATTAAGCACTATTAAGTGGCAAATCAGTTATGGAAAATCAATCTTTGTTGAGACATCACATGGACTGGAAAGATACACATCTTCATTTCTTTTACATTATTTGAAATTTTACTGAAACACACCATACATTTTAAATGCTAAATTTAAAGTTTTAACTTTTTATATCTACTATCAATATTAAATTTATAGAAAGCATTTTTCTAGCTTCTAAAATGAGGGAAAGATATCCAAGTGTGGTGGCACAAGCCTGTGGTCCTCGAACTTGGCAGGAGAAAGACCTTGAGTCTTAAGCCAGTCTATGCTGCACTAGGAGTCCAAGGTCAGCCTGAACTGCAAGACTAGACCCTCTCAAAACACAAAACAATATACGCACACATATATATGCAATGTATATATATATATATATATATATATATATATATAACATATGTGTAATGTGTATGTTAAATATATGGAATACATATAAATGGTAGAACATTTTGAGTTAAGATTTAATGCAAACATTTAAATTAATGTATTTTAAGTCTGTGTTTTATTAAAATGTACTTAAAACAATTTAAATAAATTTGTGGTAACAGATTATTATTTACATATCAACTTTTCAGTGCGTTACCATTTATCTATTTTATTAATTCACGTTTCAGTACATAATGTGTACATACATCGTGGGTAGTGTTATACGCACTTAATGCACCGTGATTCCTTTTATGCACCTTCCTCTCCCTGTCTTCATCCCCTTGTCTCACTGTAATATTTTTATAGCTTAAAATACTTTATCATAACACATGCAATCTGGGATCTTGAAGAAAGGGTGTTCAATTTTTTTTTCAACTTGTTGCTTAAACATCTACAGATTAGGAATGGTGTTATATTGTTCAGCTTTTCTGTTATTACTAAAGGTGCATGTAAATATCTGTCCTATCACTGCTAGAAGAATGCGCAGAAGTTCGTTGCTCTTTATACTTCTAGACAGGTTATCTTTTCTTATATGAACTTTGAAACTCTGTGGTTAGATTTCAGATAAAGTTCTGGATTGTCACATGTTCTTGGTGAACAAGTACTCTAAGAACATAATCACTTATCGTTAGCACTTGGTTAGGATTTCTCTTGCATGTACTTTTGACACCATGTATTGTTAATGATTTAATAATTGAGTGGATTTTGAGAACGTACACTCTGTGAGAAATTTAAAATGTCTATTAGATAATAATGTTGGAGTGATTGGTCTCAGAGTTATTTACTCTAACTGATAGGTTTTGATTTATTTCTACCACCACATGACTTACTGTTTTTCATGTATCTCACTTTTTTCACTCTTACTTTGTTTCCTAAATTTATGTTTATATATTTTATACCTTTTTATATATACACATAATACACATAAATGTCACATTGTTGCACTTATGTGTTACTCAAGATGGTAAAATAAACTTTTAGTAGTATAGTGTTATAAATTTTGATGCAAACACTTGTATTTCCATAGTATTTTCTTAGTCAGGTTTCTGAGTACATTTGATCTGCTATTAATCACCTAAAGTTGTTATTTTTAATATCACTATAGATTGTTTTTTTTCTTTTTCTTCTTTCTTTGGAATTGGAGAAAGAATCTAGTAGTTTTACACTGACATATATCTCCATCCCTCATTTTAGTTTCTTATTTGGAAATAAGGTTTCACCAAGCCACTCACTAAATTGCTCAGACTAGGCCCAGTCTTTAGACCCTCTGGCCTCTACCTCTGAAATTATTGGGATTATAGGAATGCCCCAATGTAGCAGGCTATATTGTGCTGTATTAGATGTTCATGAAGTCACTTCTAGACCTTTTCTCTAAGAATATTGTAGATGTTCACATAAGATGACTCATTCCATCTCTCCATTCACTCAGGACAATGGTGGAATTGATCATAATGTAAGGAAATTTAAATTACTTTTATTCCTCTGCAATTACTTCAAGCCATGATGGGGGACATTATATATGAATCCTTTTCAGTTCCATTGCAATATGTCTATCCTTTTTAATATATTAACTTGATGCACATAATTCTGTCATTGCCCTTGATAACAGGTGCCATCAAATCTGTTAGTATCAGATCATGCTTTTTGTTATTTTATTTTTTTAATTGAACACAGTAAATTTTAGGTGAGTGCTATAATCAGAGACAATGGAGGTTGGCAGAAGATGGACTGATATTTTTTAATAACACATTGAAAAAGGAGGAGAAACTTTCCACTACTATGAACAGCTGGTGTGAATTTTTATCAAAATTATATTTTTATGTAACTTCAGAGATATAGTATCAGAGAATTGAAAGGTGAAATGATTTGCTACTTACACAGCTATAGTATAATCAATGCAAAGAGAATTTTGTTAAGCTTAATAAAGAAATTATGCAGGATAAAAAGCTGTATCTACTGAAGGGAATGTAGAACTCCTTTGTTCTTTTGTACATATAATTTTCTCTAGCTGCCTTAATTGTACCCATTGATTCTTTCCCAAGAAATTCTTTCTATCTATAATTTTTCCTGTCTCTCCTCTATCTAGTTAATATCAATCATTCAATGGGTGATATCTACCCCTTTATACATTTTTCTCTCTTCATCAAATGATATAATTTTTATGACTCTGCCTTTTAAATCCCTTCTTGTTATGTATACTGTTTTGTTACATCCTTCCAGGGGATTCTTCAGTTATTCCCTTGTGTTCTAGAAATCTCCCTTGGGACTGTTTTATGAAGTTCCATTTCTGTGTAGAGATTCTATGTGTCATTAAGATTATGTATTCTGTTAAGTTCATTTGCAGTAACTTTGTTTTTCTAATTCTACAAGAGGTCCACAGACTTCAACTCTTTATGAAGGAAATCTAGCCACACAACAAGAAGAAATGATATGACTGAAGCTTCCTTCCCAGTGATTGTTTAAAATTAGCTGAAATTCCATTTGATCAAGCTCTTCCACTTCGAGGTTTCCTCTTGAGAGGTGTAAACCACTGTGTAAGAGTGAGGATATGTGCATACTCATATAACAGCAGTGCAATTCACAGTAGCTGAATCTTAGAAGTAGGCTCTTTGTCCATCAGCAGATGAACGGATCAAATGTGATCTATGTATGCAATAAGACAGTCCTCTGGCATAAAGTAGAAATTTGGGTCATTTGTAGAACAGATGTACTTTGAGAGCTAAAATTAAGTGATATAAACCAGACACACACACACACACACACACACACACACAAATATGATGCAGTTTCTCTTCTGTGAGAAACCCAAGTGATAAATAAACAGCGAAATAAAAACAATAGATAATATGAAATGCTGGGAGCCATGGAACCTAGAGAACTGGGCAAATGTATGTGGGTGAGAGTAGGCCTCTGTCTAAAAGCAAGCAAGCTACCTCAGCCCCGATAAGCACCCCTTCTGGTTCATGGCTGCTGTTAGCCACTAGACAATCTGCATCATGGGTTACTAACTTTGCAAAGGTATAAATAACTGTCCATGTTGTTGTTTGAGGGGTCTTCTTGCCACCCGGACAGGTCAGCACCTTCTAACCCAGCCTTTGTGTTCTTGTCTATCTTTTCTTCATTCCTGCAGCTGTTTCACCCTGGACAGAATTGATTAACTGAGACTCATGGATCCTTCCAATGAAATAGTGAGAAGATCTTTTCAAAAGTGAAAAGGAACCAAGAGATGGAGGTGAGAGAAAAGAGATGAAGGAGATGAAAAAAATATATGGTTGTTATGTACATGTACAATCATTCCACAGGGAATAAATGCTTTCTGTACTACAAACACTTCCCAAGAGAAATAAAATTTATTTTAAAATAATTTCATACATACTTTAAATGCTTTGGATGAACTTGTAAAGTATAAATGAAAATATTGCAAAATTTAACATTTTAGTATTGTATTTTAAAATTAAGAAGTGTGCATATTGTGCCTAATAAATAAAGCCATGTTTCAATTTAAAATCAAGTTTACTGTCGGGAATATTGTTACTTTCACCAGTGTGTAGCCCCAAAAGCATAATTTTTGTGGAGCAGATGTTGATCTGTTTAGAGCTTGTTTGGAGGTATATTGAATCTTGGAAAATACTTCCGGAAATGCAAGAGAGGAAGCCGTTATTTTGAGCAAATTTTATTTATTTATTTATTTTTAAAATTTTTTATTTTATTTTATTTTATTTTTTTTGGCAGAACCTGGGATTGAACTCAGGCCCTTGTGCTTGCCAGGAAAGCACTTATTCCACTGAGCCATCTCCCCAGCCCCTTGAGCAAATTTTAAAGGTGAAACACATGGTCCTGTCAAGGAAACTGATGGTCAGTCATTCTTATGTAATGGGCAAAGTTTGCAACTGCTGAAGAGTAAGGCTATCAGAAAAGAAAAAATCAACAGGTTTCCAGTTGCCTGTAGCCAGATCTGCGGCTCACACAGCTGTTCTGTCACGCTGGAAGGCTGAGGCAGAACTGAAGCTGCATCCCATTCTGTGTATCCGAGAATCAGGGAGACTTGTCCCACAATTCAAAAAGAATAAAAAGTGAAACCATGCTGGGCACAGGCTCCATGCAAATTCCCTGAACTCAACCCTCAGTGCCACACATGCACACACACATAAAAAAATAAACCCTGATTGATAAAATAAATCAATTCCAGATTAGCACAAGTCCAGTAACCCTTTCTCATACGTTCTCTCTCTTTCCTATCTTCTACAGGTAGAGAGGGAACAACCAGCCAGCCCTCTTCAACCCACTTGCCCCATGCATGAAGATTCAGGCTGGGCTGGGCCACAGTGCAAGGCAACAAGGTCAAATAGGATTTCTTCATAAAATCTTAAATTTCAAAGTTCTTAAATGCTGTATTTTTTGTTTGTTTGCTTACTTGCTTTTGGTTTTAGCATTCATAATTATTTCTTAATGGAAATGAATTGTGCTTAAGAACGATAGATGCTTTAAATCATTTATTTAAAATGATTAGATAGATTCTTTAAATCATTTATTTAAAATGAGAAGAAATGATATAATTATTTCTATTTTGTAGAGAGCGTTTGGGATCCTGAGAGGAACTATCCAGATAAAATGAGCATGGAGAGTGCAGTTCTATGTGAAGGAAATTGTTTTCTAGTTCATCTTACGTGTACTTTTAGGTCAACTTAATTGTTTTATTTTCCCCCAGAGATTTGCGTTTGCTTTCACAAGGTAGTAATAACAGCCTCGTACCATTTTAAATTAAACTGTTCAGGGTTTTTGCTGCTATTGCTCATAAAGGTTGATATATATTTATGATCCCTCAATAAAGTCCCTTTTTATTTCCACCTTCTGCCTGGAGCCAAGACAGTTCACAAGCCTTTCTGCCCCCTCATCTTGAAGGATGAATTTTATTTTTTTAAGTTCAATAAGAGAGGACAGAAGATACCAAAACTGAGTCCTCATCTTGCTTTGCCTGCATATTTTGTCTCCTGGCTCCACTGCTTCAATTACTGTTATATGAAAGGGTTAGCACACGAGAGACGCGAAGCCCCTTTGGGAAGCTGTTCATGGGAGAACTAGCTTATTTTGGAAGCTTGCAGATACACTGGCACTTCTTCTGAAGAATTCTTTTTCTTTTACCTTAATAAAACCTGAACTTTAAAAAAAGTTATTAGACATTTTCATATGTTTTATGATGCTTTATTTTCAGTGTGTCTTGTCTATTAGCTTCTATTAATAGAAAAACTTTCTTCTCTTGGAGAGCAATTATTTTATATTCAAAGTACTGCTTCTAATCTTCTATTATAGTTTAATTTGGATCTCTCTCTCTCTGTCTCTGTCTGTGTGTCTGTCTGTGTGTCTGTCGCTGTCTCTGTCTCTGTCTGTCTCACTGTCTGACTGTCTGTCTGTCTGTCTGTCTGTCTGTCGGTCGGTCTATCTGTCCTGAAGCTCATAGACCTTCTCAGTCTTTTTAATCGTGCCTGTGAGCTCTCAGTCTTTTACTTTTGGGAGATGTAAACTCCAAGGTGGAGAACTCAGCCTCTGAGAGAGCCTTGATTGATTTTTTTCCCCACACACTTTTTCCTTTTTAGGTGACCCTGTCGTCTTGTGAAACTTTGCATGTTAAATCTGAACACGTTACAAGTGTGAGCACCTAATTTTAAAAGCTATAGTTTGGGTGAGCAAGTTAGGTCAGCGCAATAAGCACCACAGGTCTAAGCTATGTAACGAGACCCTGTACCAAATACATAAAATTTTAAAAAGAGCTTGTAGCTTGTGTTTGAAATGCATAAGAGTCACCAAGCCCTCCTGCCTCTGTCTTCTGATCTTAGCCCTTCATTACCTGTATTCAGGCCACCCCTGAGGTTATCCAGAGTTAAGCCTGGTACTGCTAGAGCAGTGATACTTTATGAACCTACTTTTTTTTTTCTTTTGCGGAACAAGGGATTGAACTCAGGCCCTTGCACTTGTCAGGGAAGTGCTTATTCTACTGAGCTATCTCCTTGGCCGGTTATAAGGCAGCAGCTCCAGGGTTGCTTTTGCCCAGGGCTATGATGTCCTCACCAGGTTCAGCCACCTACTCTCCCAAGGCTCTCTTGCTGTCTACTTTGTTTCCCCTGTGCATCTACCTCTCTTTCCCTTCTGTGGTATTTGGGGAAATGTACATACACCCATGCCATCCTCGGTGTTCATAGAAAAGTAATATGTCCACACAATTTCAAACAAAATTCATAAATATTTCAGTCATTTGATGACACTTGTCTAGATTTCTTCTTAAATAATGTTTGGTATTAAATAAATAGAAGCAAAAACCAAGAATTTACAATCATAGTATTCGACATGTTATAGACAATAAATTTATCACTTTACATTTGTGATCTCAATTCCTCTTGGCTAAAATATTCCAGAATAAAGTTAGAAGGAGAGAAGAAATCAAGTCACAGTTAGGTATAAAACTAGGAAAGGGTCAATGTTGCCAGCCTAAGAAATCCAGATTAATTTGCTTCCAAAATCTTTGCCCATTTCACATTCTATGACTAACATGGGAGCAAAATTATGACACATGCTACTAAAATTTTTTGTGGCAATGACACTGCTCAGTATTGTTTTAGCAGCTCAGTTAATTCAAAAAATTTAACATTAAACTTGATGCATCTTTGGAAAGGAAGAAGTATTGACAGTCATGAAGCCATTCGATTTTCTTATCTGAGTTGAGGAAAAAATTTAAATTTATATAGACTATCTTTTATATAGTGGATTTCTATGCATTAACAAAGAAAACTTATTTGCAAAATGGTTTTTGTAAGATTAAAATTAAGGATTTGGAGCCCCAATCTTTAAAATAAAAATTTCTTGGATTGTTGTTGTTTTAATAATAGAAAGTACAATGGAATAAATTATCTTAGTGAAATAATGAAAGAAGTCATTTTATAACAATCTTATCTGACAAAATGTCTATAATAAACCCATTAATAGATTTAAGTTAAATCTATTAAGCTTATATACATTTCCAGATTCATTTTTTCTCCATTTACTATAAGAAAGTCACTATATATGCTTCTTAATGCCCCTTACATATACAGGATATATTGCAGAGACAAATCAGTGATTTCTCTTCAACTTCACTGGGGAGGTTCTTGGTTTTTAGCTAATGCTTTTTGCCACAAGTAGTGGCAGTCACCTTTTTTTGCTAGAACTTATGGTCACACATTAAAAATTTCTTAAAAGATGCATAGAGAGTCAAATTTCTAAAGTGGTAAATTCAAGAGGATACAGTTTGGTAAATGAATAGCCCCAATGTTTCTTGAAAAGATCACTAAATCAAGAATGTTACATGTTAACATTTCTCACAATGATGCCTAAATTTCCCTCTTCTCTTTTATTTAGTAAACTACAGACAGGGACTTTTATTCTTTTGGAATGAGAAAGCTCTAGACCAAACTAATTCTATGACCCTTAATGATTGCTTGGCAGATGATGGTGGTGTCTGAAGACGCACTGAGAACTGAGACCCTAGAAACTGAACTAATATGTCAAACAGAAAAGTCCGTGACTAAGCAGTATGTAGCAGAATACAGGATTGTTGGAGCCTGGAATCCCACAAAATTGACTTACAAAAATGTGCATTATTTTTAATCAGTTTATTTTCCAAAATTCAATTCCTGATTTTCTGTATCAGCTTTTAATCTTTTCCTCCTCCTCATCCCCCTTTTGTTCCTCTTCTTTTTCTTCTGCCTTCTCTTCCTCCTCTCCTTTTTCCTCCTCCTCATCCTCTTCATCCTCGTCCTGCAAAAATAAGCATTAGAAACACTTTCTTCTACTGGGGAGAACATTTTTCTCTTCTTCCTTCCTTCAGCTTGTTTTTATTTCTGAGCCATGTGTTTATTAGAAGTATCTTATGCACATGAGACATGTAACTATCATGCAATCTATGCAGGGCTTATATTGGTTAAGCAGAATATTTTCAGTATTGGATATTTTATACAAAAATTCAGAATGACAATTTTCTTAAAGACGTGCAGAAGCTTGACGACACTGGACACAGCCTTCTCTGAGCTGGAGACATTAACTGGCAGTTCGCTTTATACTGCATAGGCTGAAAGTCTGTAATAGGTTTCAAGTTTTTGTCATTTACCTGACTGCTTCCTCATTCCTGTTACAGGACAGTACCCATGCATTTGAATTTGTGATGCGTGATTTGTACAAAATTGGTTTATTGCACACACTGCAGGGAACACATTGAATTTTGTTGTTCCTGGACAGAATATCTACTTAGGGAGCTCACATGTTACAAAATGGTCTGTTGAGGTGCCTGATTTTTGTTGCAAAGGGAGACATCATTTTAATTATACTGGATCATAAATACATATGTCCTTTTATGTCGAGGGAGTCCCCAAAATACAAATCAAGACAAAGTAAGTCAATGACTTAACAGATACAAACAAATATAATAAAATTTTGTGTGCAAAAGATGTGTACAAGCTACAGAATTTCCTCGTCTATTCTCAAAGAAGTAGCAATCAGACAAGAGAACTGTAAGTAAATTTCAGTATTTAAATGCTTCTGAATTTCTTAATAATCATTGTTTCATTTTCTATTGAGAAAAATAAAAATCAGATATTTTATCTCTTGAGTAATGCTTATTTAGTTCCTCCTTTTCTAACTCCCTGCATAGTATTTAAGATTAAGCAATGCTGAGACTCCAGTGCTTCCCCACTGAAAGAAGTTAGGTGTGAGTGGCCAGCAGCCAGCTGTAGTATAGTAGAGATGCATACAGTTTGGATCCATAGAAAGGAAGTGCTAAATTTTGCTTGAGAGATCTTGAAAAGTGGAACTTTATCAAGGAACACAGAATCTTAAGTTCTCAAAAGAGATGAATTTCCTAGTGAGATTTACGGAAAAAACAGGCTTTTAATGAAAAGTAAATGAGATTGGTGTGGACCTATAGAGAGGTATGGCAGGCTGACAGAAAGCTGAACCAAGTCACAGAAGTGTGGGATGTGGAAGGCCCAGCTGAGGCTTGCTGCGAACAACATAGAAAGGAGAACTGGAGAGAAGAGGAGCTCCTGAGACCTACTGCTTCTCCTGGTGTGATTAGTTCTCCAGAGGAGCTTGTCGTGCTGGTTTTCCTAATGGGAACTTGGAGCTTGGCCTTGTCACAACAAATGGCTCCAGTTCACTTTTGGGGAGCTCTGGTCCTTAATTGGAGCACTGGTTCCTGTTTCCAATGCAGACCCCTCAGCCTGCTGGTACAGCTCCTTCCTCATGCTGATACAGACTTTCCCCCGCTAGCACCGATCTTTGGGCCTCCCCTGCACAGATCTGTGAGACAGACCTGCATGAGACATTGTCATGGGCTCTTTAAGAGAAAACGTGAGAATATGTACTTAAAAAAAAAATGACAAGCAAGTTTTTTCTTATTCTACTTGAAATCTAGTAAAGGTAGATTATAGTGAATACTGATAATCAAGGAGAAAGGGCTTGAAAAGTTTGCTCACAGTTATTCTAAAAGCGGGTTTGTTCACACATGAGCAGAAAAAGTACATTAGGATTTCTCGCAGTGCAGCAGCAATAGCTGTGGCTTGGGTTGGGGAACAGTTGGCCAAGAGTAGCATCTAGGTGCCTCACGTCTCCCAGCATATAGGATGAGCTGTGAGCATTTCTGGCTCTTTTATTGGTGACCAGGCAAATAAGAAAATATAACAACACTCTCTTCGAGGATCCCTAAGGAAAAACAAACAACAACAAGAAAAAAAAAACAACCCTAATGTATCCCTAAAGCATGTCATTAAAACAATACTCATATGTCTGAGCACATATGTGAACTTCAGAGTGGCTTTTATAAGTTTTAAATGCACTAAAATTTAATTAGAAAAGTGATCCAAAATTATGTTTTTTACTATTACAGACACTGAGATAAGTGATGCTTTCCACATCGTAAAATGGCCAAGTCAAGATTAACTGAAACCAGTGTGCCTCAGCTACCAATTTTCTTAGAAACAGCTATACACTAAGAAAATAGCTATCACATTGACATTTCAAAGACAGTCAGTGTATCACAGTGACCTAATTTCTAACGCTTTTATTCTTTAAACTCTAGGGCAAGAGTAAGAAATAAAGAGAAGGATATTTCAATCACGAGTGGGTTTTGACTGCAAAGCACACTGAAGGTCTCGTAGGAACATGCATGGGACGGTAACCAGCTTAGAGAGCTGCCCCAGCTGCACAAGGAAGCTGTGCAGAAAAGGAGGAGGATGGTAAGCACATGGAGATTGTGCACTATGGATGTATACAACTATATCGTATATGCTATATATGTACTATGGATGAATGTAACTGTATTACATATACTATATATAAAATAAAGGTAATAAAATTGAAAAGAATGAATTCTTGGCCAGGGAGATGGCTCATAGAATAAGCGCTTCCCTGGTAAGCGCAAAGGCCTGAGTTCAATCCTCAGTTCTACCAAAAAAAAAAAGAAGGATGAATTCTCAACTGCTTTGTTCAAGGTAAAAATGAGACAATTCAGTGACTGATTTAAAAAAATCAGATTATAAGGGAGTGAAGTAGACCCTGTGATGACTAAAATAGTCATGTTCTCAGTTTAAATGATTTCATTTAAAGCAGAGAGCAGTGTTTAGGAATTTATCTTGGCTTTGGAGCTCCAATTAGAAAAGTCTACTAGGAAATCCTTAAATGGGTATGGAGTTCGGTAGTCAAATCTAGCATACTTTTGAATCAGGTATGTACAAGCATAGTTGGAGTGCTAGGAATTATGCAAATGGAGAGATTACACAGTAAAAGGATGCAGTATGGAGGAAAACAGTTCCAAAGAGTCCAAGATAATAACCACATATTAGAGAAATAAATATTTTTAGAGCATGAAATTAAAGGCATCATAATTGCATCAAGACCAGAAAAGTTTTTGAAAAAAAGAGAAGTTTTAATGACATTTCATTCTTTAATTAATTCAATATTATTTAATATTATAAAGCAGAACATTGGTTAATTTTATAGACAAAACTATAGCAAAAAACAACAACAACAAAACTTTCCATAGATAATTTTTAAACATAAAAAATGATTAAGGATAGAAATAGAATGCCAATACTCTCTCTCTCTCTCTCTCTCTCTCTCTCTCTATATATATATATATATATATATATATATATATATATATTACTATCCCATATTCCCAGATTGAAAAAAAGAAGAGGTCTTTCTCTGTTTTAATAGTATTTTGTATTCTCTTTAAAAAAAGTTTCTTTTTAAAAAAGAAAAAGAAAAGAGAAAAAGCAGAGGTGCCACAAAAAAGTTTAATAGCATTCCAAAGATGTGAGAAAGAAGAATAAATACATATGAATTAAACTATGAACCTTCTCATATCCATTTTTCAGTCTCCCCTCAACAAACAGAAAGTTGGAATCAAGGCTTCTAGCAGGCAGACAAATGGTGCTGACAAAGTAAAATTTGTTCACCTTGGTAGTGTGTATGTAATTCAAGCTGAGCATCAGGAGAAGTCAGTCCACTTACCCCCTCCCCACTCTCTCTCCCTCTTGCTTTAAGTCCAATGTACATTAAAGGTTCAAGCAAGCTATTTTTATTTAAATGGCCTATGCTTATGTTTAGAAATACTTAAGTGAGTTTGCATATGTGTACTCCAGAATGTACGCTTAAAGACGATTACTATTTAGATGTTGTAGAACTTTATCTACTGTCTCACAGCCTCCTAGAACAAAAATGTAGATGAGCATAATATGTAAATGTGGGCAACCCTACATGAATGGGTGAAGGGGGTATGAAAAATAAAATACAACGTGGTCCTCAGATGACTTTCAAACTGCTTTGGAAAAGCAAAACAAAACAGTGCACTCAGCATACGTAGGACACTCTTTTCATCCTAGTTTTGCTTGCAAACAAGTTCATCTGGGTACGCCATCCAGTGCCAGGTGTGAGTACGGCTGATGGATTTGCATTGATTTATTCAAAGTGCGTCCTGTCATGATCAGATGCAGATATTTGCAAGCAGCCTAGCTAAAATGAAAAATCTACTGTAGCAGAGGCAAGAGTGCAGGAAGCCCCTTTCAGTGACTTTGACCTTATTAGCACGGTGTTCTAACCAACTTCCACTTACCACCTTTGGAAGAGATATCGATAAATATGTGCATATATAAAGACAGTGTCACTCACACAATGTGTCTGAATCGTACAGTCAGATTTTCCCACAAAGTATTTACATTTTCTAAAATGCATGAACCTATTGATCTTTTTTAGAATTGGCAAGAAGATATTTTAATTGTAGCTCTCCATTTTCTACCTAATGTCAGTGCTAAAGCAAACAAAGTAGCAGGTGGTTGAAATGCAATAATCAATGTTCTTTGTTGAGATAAAATGTTGCCTTGTTATGACAAAAATTAGATTTCTATTAAATTATTTAAGTTAAGCAATCCATATGTTGGCCAATCTCAGAATATTTGAAGCCAAAATGCTGGAGTAATAACTGATATAAAACACTTCCAATGAGCAGGAGCTGCTTCTTCTTTTCTTTTCAAATCACTTTGTCCCAATGCATGCTTTCAAGTGTTCAAATGGAACAATAATTTATCCATTTCCTTTTCACATCATAAATACATGAGTCCCTAGTGTTATATTACATCTCCGTATTTTAATATTTTCTGTCATGATCCAATGTTCCCACATATATTGTGTTTTTCAATGCATGCTTATTTTGTAAGGGAATGGAGATAGCTTTTTCTATGTATTCTAATCAGCTCATCTTTAACGAGTGTATGCAAGCATCATATTGTCTATTTGAATGATCATTTTAAAAATATATTCTTCAATTCAAAAGATGTGTTTGGCTGATTTCTCATTTTTAATAATATGTTTGATATAGGAACTAATTTTGTTTTTTAGGTATTGCTTTGGCATGTTATTTCTTTTCATTTTTTATGTTATCATATCTAGGAACAGGTAATCTGTTTAGAATTGTGTAGTAAGTAGTTTAGGTAAAGTTGTATGTTGCTACCCCAGAATCAAATAATTTGATAAACAATCTTTAATGGCGCACTATTTGAGTTTTGTATTCTTTCTCTGATGGATTCAGGTTTCTTATTATAGTTTTATGTATTTAAGTTTTGAGGGGCAAGTTTTCTTTATTATTAACACAAGAACTTATAGTAACATTGAACATAAAAATATACTAATAGCGACATTGTGATAACAAATCAGAATAAGACAACTGCATATTTTTCTTTGCTTATTGCTTATGGACACCAAAGAGTGAACAAGAATTATGTAGCCTCTGTAGACCTTGGATCTATTTTCTCCTTAACACAATAAAATCACTTGTCATTCTCATTTTGTCCCAAGAGAATGCCGAATGATGCTACTGTAATCTACAAATGTCAGTATATCTCTGAGATTTATTTTCATTGTTTTAGGGATTAATATCTTTATTCTTCTATCCCGAAAAGATTAAACTCATACCATTAAACTCAGAACAGAATCATAAAAATAAAGCAGAACAAGCTCCCCTTTTCCTTAAAATATCAGTGTTGCATGTCATATTGGGCTCATCTTATGATCAGAGGAGTTAAGCTGATTCTTTTTTTCAAATGGGGTCCAATTTTTCATCTAAAGAGAATACAAAATAGTGGGAAGAAAAGCAACAAAAAATACTGGAAACGATGTAGAACTTCACCAATCAAAACAGTAGGAATTTGACAATGGGTTCTGCACTGCATAATATTGTCTTCAGATTAATTGCTCAGATTACCAGATATAGGTAGGCAAAACTAGTTTGAAAAACTTTTACAGAATTTCAAAGGACAAGAAAAAATAATTTAAACACCACCTGCTCCCCTCCATCGACCAGCAGAAATCAGCAGTGCACAATTATTCAAGCCATCCTGTATACTTACTACTTATGTAAGTATGACTCTTTACCCATCCCGTAATTCTTGAAATAAATATTTGGTCAAGGAGGACAATGTTCCACACCAGTTCCAGCCCAATTATCTCACTTCTGCTTTTGATAGTTTCTGCTGCTGAGCTAATTAATTTGCCTTTGAAAGATCAACAAGAAAGCTACTTCAGCCACACGTACTCACCCCTTTCTCACCAGCATTAATGCTTCATGATTTAATTATCAACATCATCGACCTAGTGGAATGATTAGAGAAAATTCCAAAGAAATCTCCACTGATTGTTCATAACTTTAGGGAATTGTTTCCCCTTGAACTGAGATGGACAAGTTATTTCAGGGTCAAATACGAAGAAGATACACTATTTTGTACATCTATTTCGACCTACAGAGCATGAAATGGTAGAATATTGTATACAGTTCCTGGCTAAAGATCTCATGTTGTTTACTAAGTGGAAAGAGATAAATAGAAAAGATTTTTTTGCCTACTTACAGAGATAATAACGTTGCGATTTAAGTCCACTGTTTATATCAAAGGCAAGTGACCTAGCATCTATAATTATTGATGATACAATCCTGCTCTTTTGTATGCTTTATTTCTGTTCCTTACAGTGATTTTTAATCATCAAAATTAAAATCATTTATTCAAAATTAAGCTAGCATTTATGGTATACCAACCAACTACAAAAGATTCACATATAGGTTCTGGCTAAATGCTTAAATTACCATTACTTTCTTCATCTTAAAATCGAAGAAATTTAGGATATGGACAGGAAGTCTGGGCCTACAAAGTATTCTTCACATTTTCCAACATTAACTACTATGTTAGAAAATAGTGTAAATGCCTTTGATGTATCAAAAGAGAAATTAAACTGCATAACATCGCTAGAAGGACAGTGTCTTCATAGATTAAAAAGTGAATAGTAAGGTTACACACAGTGCCTGAGATCTATTTTTGTCTCTGTTATAGTGAGGTTAATTGTGCCATATTGGGCCAAAAGAGAAGTCGAAATGTTCTTCAGTAATTAATCACTTGTAACAAAGTTATATTTATTTCAACTACAGAAAAATCCTTTAGTATTACACTATTGCAGCATGTACCTATCTATATGTTGCTATAAGTGGATGGGGAGATAGCTCAATTGTGTAAGGACCTGCCTGGAAAGCACAAGAACCTAGGTTCAAGCCAAGACACCTCCTGCCATGCTAGTCCCATGCCCAACTGGCCACTGAAACTGGGCCATGTTGGAGCACATTTGCAATCCTATCGCTGGGGAGACTGTGGCAGGGGAATCACTATGAGTCTGAACTGTATAGCGAGACCCTGTACCAAATAAATAAAATATTTTTAAAATTTAATTTGTTGTGGTGAAATTGTCAAAAAAAAAAAAAAAAGAAACAACACTTGTATAGAAGAGAGCAGTTCCCAAGATTTTTTATTTTAGCTAAATGCCAAATAGTTCCATCCTATTCCTCCCAAACAGGAACATCTGAGAGAACAATTAAGACCTAGTCTCTCTGTAGGTTCTAGGCAATGACAATGAAATATAAAATTTGTTTCTACAGAAACAAGAATGTAGTGAAGACATGATAATTACAGCAAGTCAGTGTGTGTGTGTGGTAGAATATCACTGGCTGTTCAGCACTGAGTAGGGACGGGAAGAGGCCAGACATCTGGGGTGATCTGGCTTAGAAGATTCTGTACTTCTTAGAGTTACAAGAATAATTCTCAATGAGAATGAAGAAACCTACTGGATATTGTTAAATCTAAGAGAGGAATCACTGTACATACTGATATTCACATGCACAGACAATAATAGTTTTATTGTAATTGCTTCTGATGTACTTTTCTAAGTATAATAAGTAAGAGAACTCAGGACCTTGCACTTGCCCAGCAGGTGCTTAGGCCAGTGAGCTATCTCCCTGGGCCACAGTAAGTGATCATAAACAGTAACGTATGAATGAACACTCGAAAATAAGAATAACTTTTAATTGTATCTGAAACTTAAATCTATTACCAAAAATAAATAAAACACATATCACATGTGTTATCATGCAACGGATTCCTTATATGCATGCTAATATGAACACTCAAACTGGGAAGGTGAAATGTGCATGTGTAGTATCTATTACCATGTTTAAAATCTAAAGATAGGTAGCTGTAAATAAATGGCCTAATATCCAGTACTATGACTATGGACATATATCATTCTTGGTCTACATGACCTTGTCTTTTCCCCCTCTTTTGGTTCCTGTTTTATCTTCTAATGGGCAAGAATACAGTTTTGTTTAGAGGAGAGCCATTGCTCTTCAATTGAGAAAAATTGGAGCAAAAAGAGATACTTTATAAGGCAGAACAAAGAGAAGAAACACTAGCTTGGAGCCTAGAAGACAGTAAAGAACTGTTTTGATAAAATTAAAGTAAAATCATATGTAAGTGAGCAAGGTCTAGTGATGCAGGTCTCTAAGACAGGAGAATAACAAGTTGGGATTGAGCCTGAGCAGCCTAGGACCATACGAAGACTGGGTTTCACATTACAGAAAAGGCTGGGGCTAGAGCTTAGTGGAAAGGTCAAAATCCAATGGCATGATGGGGAGGAGAAAGGAAGAGATGGAAAAAGAAAAGGAGCTGGGGAGGGCGGAAGTGACAGAAGCAAACAAAAACCATAAAATCTGTCTTTCTTTTTAAGAAATATTTTCAAACTTAGCACCAGTTTTTTTCTAAAATCTCAAAAGTAACAAGTAAGGTAACACATTTTAAGGAAAAGTTTATTCTTCAAAGTAAAGCAAAGATAACATGGAAAGCATAGTTACATGTAAAATATAGGGAATTAATATTTTGTAAGTAGCAGTATCCCCACATTGTAAATTAGTATAAATTCCCTAATGCTTTGTTATGGTTTGGATCTAAAATTTCCCCCACATTGTCCTCTGTGTGGAAGACTGACTCTTCAGGTCCCTATGCTCATTCGTGGCCTTTTCCGTTGAGGAGGTCAGTAATCCAGCTGCTCTTAGGAGGTGGGACATAGCTGGAGTTAGCTCAACGAGGGCGTTACCTGGAAGGAGGATTCTTGTTCCCAAGCCCCTCCTCCCCTCTCGGCCTCCTCGCTGCCCCTGGTTGAACAGCCTTTCTCCACTGGGCCCCTCCTCCAGGCCTCTTCTGCCTCGCAGACAACCAATCATGTGCTCAATAGCCAGGGAGATGGCTCAGTGGAATAAGTGCTTCTCTGGTAAGCAAAAGGGCCTGAGTTCAATCCCCGGTTCCACAAAAAAAAGAAAGAAAAACAAAAAAAGTCCAATAAAAAAGTTCAGCAAAAATTTCCTGAAATGTGAACAAAAATACTCCTTTAAGAAATTTCATGTTTTTTTTTTAACTTTCTTTGAAGAAATCCAGATGTATGCTTATCCATCTACAACTTGAAACATTAAATCTGTACAAGTTAGACAACTAATTCTCATTATTTCTCACAGCATTTTTTAAAGCATGAGGGAAAGAAAAGTTGCTGACCTAAATTGCAATAAAACCTCATTTTTAACTTGCAAAACTCTTGAGGAAAGCCCAAGTATCTACTAAAAGATTTCCATTTTTATTCCAGGAAATGTGAAGAGGACAACTTAAATATACAGTGACGCAGAGATTTGAGGTTGCTGTCCAGAGCAATACACACCTACAGACTCGCATGTGTTCATAACATCCAAGGTGATCCTGGTCTCTGAGATTTTTCTTTCAAGATTATTTGTGTCACTAACAATATCAGAAAACAGTGGAATTTTTCACAGTAACAAAATTCAGGTGGAAAACAAATCATCAAATTAGAATTCACACACACACACACACAGTTTAGTAAGTGCTGCTATTAATTATTTAGTATTTATTCCTCATTATTTATAAATCTGAACTATAGAATCTCTGACTCAGTAAGATCTGCACATAAATCATTTCTGTGTTTTATAAACTAGTGAGAAATTTCTCTTACCTCTAAAATGTAAATTTGTAAGGATACCCTTTTATTTTCTTTGTTTTCATTTGTTAATTTTAAATTATCATTCATCCCAGTGATTTTTCAGTGGAATCATACTTTTTCTGTAGTGAGGGTTACTTTGATGAGCTTTTCTTCCTGTGAATATTTGTAGCTGAAGCTGAGGTGGAACAAGTATGAACAGCCAGTAAACATTAAATTTTTAAAATGCTTCCCTGGTCCAGCTCCACCTCATTTCCCAATCTTTTTTTTCCTAGTATTTTTCACAAAAAAAAAAAAAAAAAAAAAGAACCATGGTGTCTGTAAAACTTGCTTCACATTTTCCTATCATATAATTATTTGTTGAACTAAAAACAAAATGTGATACTATTGGTGCTATAAATTTTAAATTAAAACTCAAAGATCATATTGACTTTATTTTTGTTTTGTATTTGTTTGTGATGAGGTTTTACTGTGTAGTTCACGCTAGTTTTGAACTCACTGTGTAGCTCAGGCTGGTCCCTTGCCTCAACCTCCTGAGTGTTGGAATTACAGGCCACCAGGCCATTTACACTGATTTTAGAAACTTAATATGAAGGGCTCACCAAATAACTCAGCAGATTAAAGCCCTGCAAGCAAGCACAAGGGCCAGGGGTTCGATCCCAGGTCTGCTGTGGTGGCCCTGCCCCTAGGGAACATTGAGATGGCAATTGAAACTGGGGTTAGTGGTGCTCGCCTGTAATCCCAGCATTTGGGATGCTGGGAAAAGGAGAATCCCTACAAGTCAGATCTACATAGTGAGGCCCTATAGACCCTGTCTTAAATTTAAAAAAATAGAGCTATAAAACTTGTGTATGTTATACAAGTATGTATGGCTGGTATTGTGATTGAGCATACATGAAATGATTTCCAAAGCCCTTCAACATAATGCAATGCCTATTAATATATATTTTACTGTATATTCCATGTTTTGTCAATGGACATAATGCAATTGTGCTACAGCTACTCACAGATATTCTTTTCTGGTGATGTAAACTACACATGGGCAGATAGAGAGATTTCCTGTGCTTTTTTCAATTTCTCTCTCTCTCTCTCTCTTTTTTTTTTTTTTTTTTTGGTGGAACTGGGGTTTGGACTCAGGCCTTCGCCCTTGCAAGGCAAGCACTTATTCTACTGAGCCATCTCCCTGGCCCCTGAGTACTTTATGGATCATTGCTGAAGCTGTAATGAGAACAAAGAAATAAATTACTTTGCTTCTCTCCATTCAGATTTGAAGATAATTTATTTTTCTTGATGAAGGAGACATTCATTTAATATTTTAAATGTAAACCTAGTAGAGCTGTGAAATCAGTTCTCCCAAAAAATCCTGTACATACATGCCTTGGAACTATTTAATGATCAAAGCAATAGTTATGCTAATACCATTACTTCATGCCCCATGGTAAAGATAAGGAGGTTTCATTTTTAGAAAACATATACAAACAAACAAATGTGTCAAAAAGCTTGGTCTCCTCACAGAGGCAAACACCACTGAGTGGATTGTTCTTTGGACTTAATATTTGGGGCTACCTGTTATTTGGGTGCAGATCTCCTGTCTCTACAGCAACGAGAGCTCTAGCACACATCATAAGCAAGTATCCATTAAGAAAAAAATGCTTCTCACACAAGAAAGCATATCTGACTCTTAAGCATGTTGGAAGAGATCTCAAATGCTTTTTTAAAGAAGTATCCTTATTTCCAGTAAATGAAACCACTCTGAAAGTACGTTTACCAAATGCAATAAGGCCACTCGTGCCCACATAGGGGAAATTTCCACCCTGTGGAAAGTGTGTCTAGGGCCTTGTGAAGTACAGATCCATATGAAGATGCCTCACTTTTATTTCTCTGTAAAGCTAAGATGGAAGTTTAATGAAATTCACAAGGAGGACCAGTGAAAGCTTTTATTGACTGTTTCTACTACTTTTAAGAACATATAATCTTTCAGTAGATGGATAAAATTACTACAATCAAAATGAACACTTAGGTTTAGTTCAGCTAGAAGCATTAAAAGTACATATTCTCAGATTTTCAATTAAGAAAAAAGATAAAACTAGCAAATATTTTACTTCAAAAAATTAGAAAAGTACTGATTACCATGTTGCCTGCAGAGCGAAATACCATTACTATATATATTTTTATCAGGCTTTAAACAGGGAGTTTTTCGCTAATTCTGCTTGAAGACTGCCACAAATTAAGACTTTTAGAAAAATTCAGATACAAAACAAATTGTACTGCTGAATAAATCGACAATGATGTAATTATTTTAGTGTTATAGTGAACTGCTTGGTGGCGAGACTAATGTGCCCATTTTAATTTTTTATGATTAATTTATTCCTCTTATTTTATAATGGAATTTGCCTTTTTTCAATTTAAAATGTTAACCACATGCCATATCAGGCCCCCTCTGTGCACTGAGCCAGCCACCAATATCCAGCATGGAAGAGCACAAAATCCCAGCACTGGGGAGGCTGAAAAAGGAGGATTGCTAGAAGTCTGAGCTGTGTAACAAGACCATATACCAAATGCATAAAAAACTAAGCCTCACAAGCTACCAACACAGAGTCTATATGGATAGATGATATGTGCTACCACATAAATATGATTTTCTAAAAATCTAAGTTTGGATGGGGGGAGTGGGAGGATGAACCAAGAAAGCCAAAATTCTATCTCAATTTCTGCAGACTCAGACCACTGAGAAAGGGATTATGGGCCAGAGAGATAGATGTGAATATGTAAACACAAAAAGATAGATAACGCTATTCATGGAAAGGTAGCTCATGAATCAAAAGGTCCTAGAAAAAGCTTCTCCCCCAGTAAAATCATGTAAAAACTTAGTGCGCAATCAATCAGAGCTAGAATATTTTTCCTCTTCAGCTATGACCTATAAAAGTTATCTTGCCTCTGTGTGTGTGTGTGTGTGTGTGTGTGTGTGTGTGTGTGTGTGTGTATGTAAGATTTGCTAGAAATGTAGTTAACATTCCTATTAGGTGATAAACATGAAATATTAATAGTAACACATTCTTGGTAGATATCATGTATAATTTGTATTTTCTACATCCATATTTTCTGTATCCATATTTTCATAATATTTCCTTTAAATAAACATAAATTAAATTTAAAGCTAAATATATGGCAACAAATATCACTTCACTATGCTCCTTATGATAGACGCACTTGCTTTTAGTAAATATCTGTTTACAAAATTAAAAAGAAAATTGCTGTAGTCACATCAAGACTTAGAGTAGACCAAAAGGAATGGGCATATCTTTTGTAATTGTCAACATGGCTCTAGTAATTAAATTCGTTTTTATTTGCTTGGAAAAATTGAAAAAATAGAATATATACAGTCAGACATGACTTTGTATTGACCATCAGGAAACATTTTCACCTTTAATCAGGAAAAAAATCAAAAGGCAGTTCAGGGGCTGAGAAGATAGTTCAGTGGCCTAAGACACTGCCTGGCCATCGCAGGACCTGGGTTCAATCCCCAGTACCACATGCTGTGCCAGGCCTGTACCTTGCACTCTGCTACCACCAAAAATGGGAGTGGTGGCACACATCTGTGATCCCATTGCTGGGGAGGCTGAGACAGAACACTCACTAGGAGTCGGAGCTGCATAGCAAGACTCTGTATGAAAGTAAGTTTTTTGTTTGTTTTTAAAGCCTCTTCACACATTGAAACAATCCTTTCTTTGGAGAAGTCTTTGTCAAACTGTCAATCAATTAGGGGTAACAGTTATGTACATTAATAAAATAACACCAAAATTTTAATAATAAAAACTTAACAAGGTTATAACTTAATGGATTTAGAAATAACTTAAGCAGTGCCTCCAAGCCAATAGCAATCAATAAGTTTGCTGGGTCTTTCATAGTGCTACACACACTTCTATACCAGTGAGATCCAGACAGATCCAGCTCAGCAAATACATATGTACAACATCATACTAATTCAGTGACTTAATTTGAGGAGAAGACATCCTTTGTTCTGAAGCTTATCTGATATCAGATAGGGTCTCATATTTCTTGTTACAATAAAATAAGAAATCATCCTCCCTGGGTAAATATGTCATATTACATTATTTCCAACACTATTCTTTATTAAATTTTATTACATATTTCCAGTTATTACTGAAAAGATCACACATCTTTTGAGTACAAAGATTAATTCTTCTTCATTAAAATGGAAACATAAACATATAAATAAAGAATTACAGAGTGGAAGGGCACTTAGTAGGGTGGAGGAAATGGGGAGGGTGGGGAAACACAATTATAAGATAAATACACTTATAAGAACCCATGTATTGCAAGATGATTATATCTAATAGTGATGTACTAAACCCTTGAAATTTGCAAGTAGCATAGATTTCAAGTGGTTTAATGCACACACACACAGATAATAAGGCAATTACATTATTGTAAAAACGTTCACATTCCTGATTTTAGCAGTTACTTCATAGTGCATATACATACATCGACATAGTGTATTATATTCTTTAAATAAGACAGTTTTTCTTTCTCCAATGCATTTCAGTAAAAGTGAAACAGCTAATGCCATGTATAGATATTTCATTGGGAAAGGTAAAGAGAAGAAGTATAGAGAATATCTCTATGAATCTCAGTGATTATATCACTACAATGTTAGAAAAAGAAGTGACCAACATCAGAAAAATATAGGCTTTGGGCTGGAGACATAGCGCAATAGAATAAGCACTTGCCTGGCATGTACAAGGTCCTGAATTCAATCCCCAGTACTGAAGGGGGGGGGGGAGAAAATTATAGGCTTTATATAAGGTAATTCCTAAAGAAAAATAAGTAAGTCATTAATTAGTATTTTTTAATTTCAAGTATACCTAATTTCATAATAACTCTTTATAGAATCAAGATATGTATCTAAGTGTCACTATGCTACTCTAGTGGAAAGAGTTCAAGTAGATTTGTAAACAAAAAATATGAGCAGAATAAGGAAAGCTAGCAGGTAGTTGTGACATGGAAGGCGTTGCTCTTTGTGAAGACAATTTTACTTACTCTGACTCATTTAAATATAATATCAACCTTTAATTGCTGTAGCCTAAAAGTGCTCTTTATGTTTAACGTATAAGAATAAATATAAATAACATACCAGGACAGTGGAACATTTTGCATTCTGAAATACATAACCAAACATGTTAAAATATTCAAAGAAATGCTTTCAGATACATAATTAGTAATCATCACTAAATCTTTTATTATAGTAGCCTGTATTTGTACTTTGCATAAGAAAAAAAGAGACAAAAAAGCTATTTTTAGAATATTCAAATGTCCCAAATTAAAAGAACCAGAAATCTCCTGAGAATGTCTGTTTCGTTAGACTCTGGAACTTAGTTTTTCTCACTTTACAGCTTTGTTATAGATAAGCTATCATTAAGTTACCCAACATTTCATGGTTGAAATAAATTTAACCCAGTCAGTAGACTGTCCTGTATTACTTGAATTTTGTTTATCTAATACATGGAATCTAGCAGAGAATATATGTGGGAAAATATCAATTTAAAAACTGGCAAGAATTATTTATCTCAAAGTACATGTGCCATATGGCTGTTTTGTTTTAAGCTAATGTGTTATGTTTTAATCATCCTCTTGTAGGGAATTCAAGATGAATATACATATGTAGTTTTGCAAGTATTAGGGTTGTGTAGAATTCTTTTATAGTAGAGTCAGGGAAAGAATGATAAATCACACTTGTTAATTTCACAAATAATGGTTGAAGCCCAATCTGAGATTCTAAGACAAATCAATGTAGTGATTTTAATGCCATGTCCTATGAACACATATTCATACCTCCTCTGATAAACATTGCCACTACATTCAGACTGTTTGTGTAGTTTGAATACAAACAGACATATAAAACAGAAACTCAATCCTAGGACACACAATGAAATTCCTTATCTTACTAATGTTACTCATTAGACACCACAGAAGAAATTATAATTTGAGTATCTTCTTTAACAGTGAATAAAAAATGTATTTCCATACATTCTCATGGAAATACTGTTGATAGACATCAACTTTTTTTTATTTATGGTGACTATTAAACCTTAAAAACTTCACAGATAAACCCCTAAATCTGTTAAGGTCTATTGATACACATGTCCAAATGAAGGAATACATCTAGAGAGGAAACTGACTTTTCTCATGAAAGATCTTCTGCATCAAAGAAATACATAAGTGGAATGTCCTATTTCATATAACCATCCTTCAGTAAGTCAATAACTAAATGACTAAGGTTTATATTTCCTTTTACCTTCTCGTTTTATTAGCAAAATACCATTAGCACTTATCTGAAAGTAAAAACATATAAAATTGAAATCTTTATAGTCAACCCAAATCTACTTCCATGTCTTCTTTTTATTGATGATTATGTTGACCTTTTTAGCTGCCCATCTTAAAGACAGAAACTAGGGTATTCCTGTTCTTCTCTCTTGCCTATTTCACCTATTCTCTTGGGTCTCTAATTCCAAAATATGTGTAGAACTGTGTGGATCCGCAGTCCCTCTACTGTCAACCACACTGTTCCCTGGACTCTGCCCGCTCCTTGCCTGGTTCCCCTGGCTTTCAACTTACTCCATCCAAATTATGTTCCATGCAACCATAACCCTTTCAAGGAGGAAACCTAAAATTTTTACAACACACTCCAGTCACTCTCCCTATTTCATTCATCCTGAAAGTAAAAGCTTAAAGTGTTTTTAAGGCCCTCCAGAAGTCTCATTGTCAAGTCTCACGATCTATTCCTCGTGAAGAAAGGAAAGCTCCTTAATCTTCTGGGCTTTTCTCTTACCTCTTGTATCCACTGTGGCCTGGACAATACACAAATCACTTAGATTCACATGTTTTAGGAGTTACACAAAAGCTTTCTGCTTTCCTGAAAATAGAATCTCGGCTTGTCTGAATGACACAAGCCTTGCATTCTCCTGCCCAGACACCAAATCTGACCTCCTCTGTGATCGTACAACTTCTTTTTTTGGCTCAGGGTTACCAAATTCCCTTCTATGTCAGGATTAGTGCAACATGTTTCCTTGCTATGAAATGCTCTCCAGATCATTGTAAGCCTATCTCCTTATCTTAACTCAGACTACTTTTCCCATCTATGAAAAGATGTCTTGACAAAGTATTGTATACTCTTTCATGAACTTTCCCTTCTAACACTCTTCTTAATAAAACTTACTGCATTTTTATTTCCTTAATTTAGCAATTTTTTTCTCTCTCTCATCACCTGCACCAAGGCCTTAACATGTCAAGGAGCCAAAGAAGGTGACGCAACTCAGTTGATGTGGACTGTATTTTCAATGTCTTTACTCTTTATATTCTTGTAACATCCCTTAATTAATGTATATGGGCATGTTTTATTTTATTTCTTTCCTTTATTTTTGTCTTGCCCACTATTTCCACCTCATAGAACAATATCTAACACCTGGTAAGTGCTCGCCACACTTTGATGGCATAAAAATAAACCCCAAAAGCTTTTTATATTCCATAATCACTTGATTTGGAGTAAATCTTATTTTGAGGTTATAGAATTTTATGGCACAACAATCAATTGCTAATTTATTGTTTCTAATTTTCAACATATTCCAATATTGTAGAAATAAGAGGAATTTATGTTAGAGATGACTTATTGCTGTCAGGTTAATACGTATTTTAGTCATTCATTTTAGGTTTAGAGTAACTGATCTTCATGAATACTGGCTAAAACTCCATGACCATATCTCAACAGTGCATGTTTTATTTCCAAATGCCTGGGGGGAGTGTCCTTGTAATTAATGATGATTTTTCTCTCCAATTATAGCATCTTTTGCAAATGAAAATATAGTACATGTGATATGATGTTCTGCAGACCACTGCTGTTCTGGGCACTGGTTCCTATGTGGAGAAAGGCTGTTCTTCCTCCCACCTTATGCATAGCAGCCCGTTCCTCTCATCATTTTTACATGGCTTCCTGCTTCCAGTTCATCTACTCATTTTAGTAGAAGGAATTGTCAGTGGGTGTGGTGGTGCACATCTGTAATCCCAGCACTTGAGAGGCTGCAAACAGGAGAATCATTACAAGTCTTATCTGTGCAGTGAGACCCTGTAGAACCTGTAAACCCTCCACTAAATACAAAAACAAAAGTAGTTGTCAAAAAAAAAAAAAAAAAACAACAATGAACTCTTTATTTAACTCCTTTCATATCTTGCCTCAGAAGATTTTGCTTTAGGTAGATGGTCAATTTCACCTCTCAGAAATAACTACTTAGAAACTGTTAAATGCATATTTGCTTAGAAATATGTAGGTCACCTACATGTTTGAACCCAAGAACAAAATATATAAGAAAACAACATGCAAACTGTGAGCCAATTTGAGTTGTTAGCAGTGTGTTCTTTGTTATTTCTGAATGGTAGTAGGGACCTTTTAGATAAGAATGAGTAGGTGTTGTAAGTATATTAGAATTTTAAACACTGAATATTTTTTGTGTATGTATATCACTTTAGAAACAATTTCAAAAACAGAACACAGAGGCTGGGTGTGGTGGCTCACATCTGTAATCCCAGCACTCAGGTATTTGAAGCTGCACAGCAAGATCCTACATGAACACAACTAAACAAAAACACAAAAAGATGCAAACAGCCAGTTTTCTTTGTCCTCCTTCCTTAATATTTCACTGCAAGAGACGTTATCTTAGTTTAAAAAAGATTTAATACATGTAATCACATGTATCACTCAGCAGAGCCCAAAAACAGTGCTGTAGTCTAAAACTATATAGTGACTGAAAATGATGCCCTCAGGGTGCAGGGAGGGCGCCCCTGTTTCTAGAAGGGTTCTGCTGCATCAGCGTGAGAGGGCAGAGCAGCTCCAGCCAAGACCTGGCTTGATATCTGAGCACATAGCCCTCACTTCTGTGAAATTGCTTTTATCATTGTACCTTAGCCACACTGCAAGCAGAAAGCCAAGGAAAGCATTCCTTAGGCCAAACTAGCTTTCAATTTTTTGCCGTTTTTTTACATAAAGGCTTGACTTCAAGCACGAAGAAAAAGAACATTTGTTCATCATTCCAGCTTTATAATCTGCATTCTAGGTGTAGACATTTCTGATTTTTAAGGCAACTGTTAATGTATGTTCCACATTAAATTATGTTATAACTGTTGGTAAAAGTTAAACTTGTAGCATACAGTTTGTAAGAGTCTCTTAAAGTGACCCTTAGTGGACTACATGTCAGTATTCAAATTCTTAGACTTTCTGGAACCGCAGTCTCAGTTCC
Source organism: Ctenomys sociabilis (assembly GCA_004027165.1). Taxonomy (NCBI): domain Eukaryota; kingdom Metazoa; phylum Chordata; class Mammalia; order Rodentia; family Ctenomyidae; genus Ctenomys; species Ctenomys sociabilis. The sequence continues at coordinate 10,803 of PVKA01004081.1, read as the reverse complement.
TGGCAGACTTACATGACTCCTAATGTGCTGCCTGATAAGGTACATTCTTCACAGTTCAGCTTATTTGAGTCTTGTGGAAATAATTTTTTTTTCCCATAAACTCAATGTGAGCCACCTAATTAATGAAGAACTCCTCAAAGGATTTTCTGAGGGTTGTCTTTTTTAAAAAATCCAAGAGCTCATTAGGGCTCAATTTAAAAACTCCTGAAATATTTAATGTGAACAGAAAATACTATATCACACCATCAACTATCAACTGATCTAAATATTTTATTTTGTCTGTAGTGGTGACAATAATCCTGGGGAGGAACGTAGCAATATTCCCTTTTTTACATGAGAAAATGGAACCTCACAGGCCAAGTCAATTGCCCCAGCTGATAAAGTTAACAGATCAAGAAGCAGAATCTCTCGGCTGTGTCTAAGCCTAAATGAAAAGCAGGTAATCATTTGTAGAATGGAACAGGAGATGTGGATGGCATTCTTAGTTATACAGTTGACATATGGGTTATTTGGTTAATCTTTTAACGTAGCTTTGGTGGGTGAAACAAACAGTTTTTGATCTTAGGAGGATACCATAAGGCCAACATGTGACACTTGTTAAAGCACAGTGAGGAGAGGTGACGTAAGGAGTTTTATAAATGGCGTAACCTCAGTGTTTTATTGGTAAAAATGTGCTTTTATAAGCAACTACCCTATACAAGATATCATTTTAAATTCATTATATTTATTTACTATTTTATGCCTTGTGTCAGCATGCTGTGGTAGCTTTTCTTTGCTATTTGAGACAAGGTCCAGCTCAGATAGGTCTTGAACTCCTTATGTAGCCTAGGATAGCCTCAAACTCACAGCAAGCCTCCTGCCTCAGCCTCCCAAGTACTGGGATTGTAGGCATGGGCCATCTACCTGGTCATGGTACCTTTTCCTGTTATTAAATATTATCAGCAAAGGAATTCAAGCTAAAGGACACAGGTAATAAGTACATATAAACTATACTTGCAGTGACCTTACTTTTCTTATTTATCACGTGATATTTTCTCTTAATACAAATATGCATTTTATTCATTTACACTTTTTTAATTCTTAAAGACTGATACATAGCCAAATATATTCACAGTATAAAAAAGCACTATATTGCATAAATAAATATAAATGTGTTATATTTATATACACATATATGAAGAGGAACTGTGCTATGACCACTCAAGATTTCACTATGTCCATCATTACATACTTTGCCAAATCCTAGAGGAAATACTGTGTTATAAAACCAATAGGACTAATTAGATACAGTGTTTTTATTTAATCCACTGTGTTAAACTGAATGTAGACATTGGATGTCACATTTAAAAATAACAGCCCCATCCTCCTGCTGAAAATGTTCATGCATGTGTGAATGTTTCTTGACTCTAAGCAAAATGTTTCAAAGTAATGTAATAGAAGCAGTTGTCCACCACATTTAACAATCGTCTTTTGTTCATAATATGTTCTGCTTACGGAAGGTTTGGATAAAATTTTAATTGTAACAAATTATTGTCATTCATAATTAACCAACCTAATTTTTCAGGTTCAATGAGAAAATCTGTAAAATCTCAAATTCACTTGGGAAAATGATATTCTTTCCTTCTTTACTAAGTGTCATGTAGGTAGAAAAACTTATCAGGATCTCTGTGTTTGATTCCCAGCATGGCATGCCAGCCCTGCCCCCCGGGTACACTGAGCCAGCTACTGAGACTGGACATGGTAACACATGCTTATAATCCCAGTGCTTGGGAGGCCAAAAACAGGAGGATCACTAGGAGTCTGATCTGTGTAATGAGACCCTGTAGACCCTGTGCTAAATACAACAAACAAACAAACAAATAAATAAATAAAAATAAAAATATACAACATTGCCTGAATCAAGAATAATCCAGAGTTGAGTGTGGTGGCGCGCTCCTGGCACTCGGGAGGCTGAGATAAGATGGTTGCTGTTAGTTTGAGGCCAGCCTGAATTATTGTGCAAGACTCTGTCTCAAAAATACAAAGAAGGAGAAGAAAGAAGGAGAATGAAGAAGAGGAAGCCGAAGAAGAAGAGGAAAAGGAAGAAGAAGAAGGAGAGGAAGAAGAGGCGGAACAAGAAGAGGAAAGAAGAAAAACAACCTTGACGTTTTAGTTACAAAAATCCATTCTTTAATAACATTATGGCTGTGTACTCTGAAAAAGCTTTTAGAAAACAGAATTAAAATGTATGAACCTTTATAACACTTTTTTTAAACAAGAAACATAAAGGAAAGGAACATTACTCATGGGCTAACCATCTCATTACTGGAGGAAAAAAGTGTTTGGCTGTGGCAGCCTCACGATCTGAAGCTTAGTGCCTCCAAGGAGGCTTTCTTATTTATGGTCAGAATTCGAAGGCAGATGACTTGACAGCTCTCAGAGAGGGATCTGTGGAACTGATGCAAATTCAGTCCTGCAGATGCAAAAGTATAGAAACAGGACAGCCTCATGAACAGCTACCCATGATTTTAAGGAGCTAGCTATCTCCAACCGTCTGATCGACACCACTCCATTATAGCTAAAGCAATTTTCAAAGTGAACATAATGTCACCAACTTGTTTTCTAAAACAAGTGTTGGAAAATTCTTTCTAAGGACTGTGTGGTCATTATTCTAGATTTTATAGTACAGTTTCCAAAAAAACCGTACAGTGTGACTGTAAAGCATCTATGGTTAGAAAGTATGCAAATCAATGGGAATGGTTATCTTTTAATAAGATATTTTTTAAAAGGCCAGAAGTTTGGATGAAATTTGATCTACAATGTACTCACGGCTACCAATTTGAAAATATCAATATGTGCTCCAGTTTACCAAGTAGAAAGCTAAATTGAAATTTAAATGACTTGTTCATAGTTATAAGTATAAATAAAATTTATGTAGAAGTTGGAACTCAACATGCAGCAAACCAAGGTTCTTGGGTTTCCACCTCATAAAAGATTAATGCCCAGCATCTCAAAGGAATTATCTAGAAAGACACTGGATTTTCTTAGTAAATGTAAACTTTCATCATTGTTCTATCAAAACAACGCTTGAATATATGAGTGTATCAAGACTGTAGATGCTTATCTTTCATAAAGCTGAATTATCTGCATTGTACTTAGTAGAAATAAATGTGAAAACACAGCGGCTTCCTTCTGCCCAAGGAGAGGAACCATTTTCACTGTCAACTTGTGCTCAAAAAAAAAAAAAAAAATATCAGAAAATGCAGCTCCAGATGGCTGTTTTGCCTCTAGCATTTTATTGGTCTTTACCCCGTTATAAAAATGGGAAAGTGCCCAGAAAATGAAAATTTTTCCTCAGGGACAAATTCATAGAGATATACTACCTTGCCTCATAGGGATGGGATTGAGCCATTTTTATAGACAAAAGTTACTTTCATTTTCATCACAGCGACCATTTCTCTGCAGTCTTGCACTGTGTAAAAAGATTATTCTGCTGAGGACTTCTGCTTCCAGTACAGCCACCGTGGCACCACCATTGATATTTGCCAAGCCTGTAATACCCTTCCAATAGTATTCTGCCAGAAATGTGAATTTAGAATCTTGTGTAGCATTAAGATGGTGGGGTTTGGGGTCTCCCAGCCCTCACCCTTGTTCTCCCGAGTCCTAGATAACTGCAGTCGCAAGATCTGTGCTTTCCTGAGTTGGCTGTTGAATACCTGCTATTTTCAGCTATCCTCCAGGTGGATGGATAGCTGATGCCCAGCCCTCGCTGTGTATGGATAGAAATTTCTCAGATCACATGCAGTGTGTCTAAAGTCAATTGCTAAACAGTGATTATTTATCAGAAATGTGTATGTCTCTAGTGTGTCTAGAAAATATGCAAAAATATCCACCTTCAAAGCACTCAAGGCTACCAAAGGCAGGAACTGAAGCTGGTGGCATTGATCCTGTCAGACTTCACGAGGGCCACCTTGGGTGGTGCCCTCTAACTCCGACTAACTCAGCGCTGATTTCATCCTGTTCTGGGAAGACCTGTGTCAGCACAGGCTTCTGTTTCCCAAGCCAGGTCAGTTAGGGCTGCTCTAGAGAAAGGGAAATTCGAGCAATTCCAGAAAGTGGCCCCAACACAAAAGTACGAACCAGCTGACCGTAAACAAAATTTATCTGCAACTGCCTATCATTTCTAAATTGTTATTAGAATATGTTTAACCCTGGTGGTAATTTGATCTTCAAGGATATTACCTTAACTAGCAACAGTGTCCATAATACAACACTTTCCAGCCCAAATAGCAGATTCCTCCCCTCTGGTGGGGGAACCTTCATAGGATTTATTCCAAGGTCTGTTAGGGTACATAACACTTCTGTTAACAGAAGTTAACAGATTTTTAGATTTATCATCAGTCTTACTTCACAAAGACTACAAGGGTGTTGTGTGGCTGGCAGGCTTCCAGCGCTTACCCTAACTGGCAGATGCCGGATATCATTTGTACCAATTTGGCTATGTTCGTGTTTTAGTTGATTAATTCTTCTATATCAAAATACAAGAGATGGAATAACGTACACATGATGGAAAATTTCTTCTCAGAACCTTGGGAGCCCAAGATCAAGCTGGTGGCAGATGCAGCGTCTGCCGATGACTGCAGTTTGCTTCCGGTATTACCCAAGGTCCACCAGAGGGGAGGGGCTCGATCCTCACACCAACAATGAAAGAGAGAAGAGCAACACGGAGAGGAGAGCGCACCTCCGGTCCTTCCACAGGCCTCCCAACACTGAGCGAAGGCTGCTGGCTGCCTCTCAGTGCCGTTTGCTTGGGGCTCAGGGCGAGTGCGAACCATGAGCAGGTTGCAGACCCTCAAACTCGTGCAATTGGCACTTGCAATTGAAGCTGAAAGTAATCATGTTGATCACAATAGTCATGTACTTAGGAAGTGGTGAGAGTTTATCATCAAAAAAGTGAATTACCTCCTTTATTAACTTCATTGGATATTAATTGAGCATTATATTTGGCTTCCTAGTTCAGCATTAGATATGGATAACTGATTTTATTTAAACAAATTCAGCTTTTACCTTCCTTAGAACCACATACTTCTGTTTTTTTAATGTCTCATCTTCAGTGACACATGCATACGTTCTATCTTCTGAAGTGTTCTCTGATATCGTATTTCCATAGTTTAAAACACAAAATTTCTTTGTGTAGATTATTGTTATCCGTTTACCCTTCTCCAGCCTGTGTTTTTGGTTTCACTCTTGTTAACTTTGGATACCTCCGGGGCACCTGGAGTATAAATGTGTCCTGCTCATTGCCACTCCTAAGCTTGCCATGCAAACGCTTCTCAAAATTTTGACCCTGGAGTAAAAAGAATGCCATTACTAGGTTTCTACCTTCCTATAAAGCAGTAAGGCTTACAGTCTCCCGTGAGGGCCTTGCTCTGTTTCCTTCATGTACTACATAAGCCAATATTTCTGTCTGGCACACTATTCCCCCCATGCCTTGCTTATAAATCTCTCTCCAAGTCTTAAATTTAGAACTTGGATCTCACTTTCTTCCAGGAAACTTCCCTTAAATTCTAATACAGCTAAGATGCCTCTGTATCTTCATTCTAAAACATTTTTTAACACATTTTGCTGTACTACACAGAAAATTATTATCATACCACTCCAATGTGATAAATAACAGTGACCTCTCTGACTGTAGGACTATGTTTTTTTTACATTATATCCAGAGCCTGCAGTTATGCTCAACTCTAATTAATAGATACGTGAGTGAATAATGATATTTTTTTATCTCCAATGGGTAAAAATGTCACTACTTCATGTTAACCAAATATTGACAGATCTCCATCATTATTAGAAAGATAAAAACAAGCATCCTCTCTATATTTCTGTGATTTTATGACCCTACTGACCCTTATTGAACATTAATGTCAGGAACATTATCAGTTAACAGGAGATAACATGCTATCCATACGTTTTGGGAGTAAGGTGAACTAAAATGAGATATGGTGGAAGACAATTAACAGAAGAAGCTGATATAGTGAGACCCTCTCTGAAAATAAATGAGGGAAGGGCTGACCGGAGGGGAGTTCAGAGCTTAGGCTCTGTATTCAAACCCTAGTTTCACAAAACTGATTTGAGTCAATTGCTTTGTTCACAGTTTTCATTTCATGTTTCACAGTACACACACCATATGCATAGAGAGGCTCTATCAGTAATAAAAATGTAGTTGCCCCAATTTTATGTGATTGACCATGATCCAACTATTTACTTTTCTTAAGGTATTTGATATGTATATTTCAAAAAGGAGAAATATACATGAAGCATGAAATAACAGATCCAACATACATCCAGAACCCAATAGGATACACAACATTAAAATATCAAAGCTTAAGAATGAACTTCACCTTCATGCACACCTTGCTGACACTGGAGGCTATGAGGTAGGTCCCCACACCCTCAGGCAGTTCAGCCTCCATTGCTTGGTTGGATACAGACCATCCTGTGTATCTCAAGGTTTGAGACTTGGACTTGCAACCCACCCATACTGGTGTTGTGTGCTGGTGATTCTTGGGGGCTACACTCTTGGGAACAGTTTTGTCCTTATGGCTCCATGTAGCATTGCCTTGACTGGAGTTCTCTAAAAGGCCTCCATCCAATGGTTCTGCTGGCAAGTTTACTTTGTGAATGCCTTGCCCCTTGGAACACAAAGCCCTCTGAAGCATTCCTCTAACCCTTGGTGGAGATGTCCGTGGCCTCTCAGCTCTTAAATTCTGCAAGCCTATAAAATTGGTGCCACACAGATGCAGGCAAGACTTGTGCCTTCTGGAGCACAGGCCTGAGCTACACTGGGGTGCTCTTGTGGGACAGCTAAAAATGTCAATGAAGGCTGCCTAGATAGTTAGAAGGCAGAGACTTGTTGGAGCTTTGGGCAGCAAGCCGCAAGGTTTCATGGGCACCCTGGAGCCCTCGAGTTTCCAATGAAATATTCTACTTCTCTCTTCTCTCTACCTCTGTCTCTGTCTATCTTTCTGTTGTTTTGTCTCTCTGTCTCTGTCTCTCTCTGCCTCTCTCCGTCTAGCTCTCTTGCTTGGTGTGTGACTAGGAGTCAAGCTGGGATTAAAAGAGTGTGTTACCATATTCCATCTGTCTTCCTCCTTTCTGTGTAAGACCATGTCACATGGCCTTTACTGTCCATCTTCCTACCAGCTTTCTGTGTATACTGACTTCACTATCTCTAAGACTGATGCCTTTTCAGTAGTTCTCCTCTGCTAAGCACTTTCCAGAATTTGTCTTCATGTTCCACTCACAATGATACAGGATTTTTACAGGATCTACTTCAAAACCATGTAATCTGTATCCACAGTCCAGGTACAAAGCTGCTTAAATAACTTCAGGTATTTGCTATAGCAATATCCTCCCTTGTCAGCACTAATTTCTGCCTTTGTTGTTATGTAACCAAAGTGTCACAGATTAGGCTAGTTTATAAATAATGAACATTCATTTCATATGTTTTTAAGTGGTAGAACACCTAAGATGAAGTCATGGGCAGGACTAAAGTCTGTTTGTTAAGAGCTGTTCTGTGCTTCAAGTTGGTACCATGTTATCTGTCCTCTAAAGGAATGAATGCTACATCTTCACATGGAGGAAGACAGATTATCAAAAGAGCTGAGGTTTCTGAGGTGTTGTTTTAGGATATTAATCTATTCACAAGAGTAGGGGCCTCATATTTAATCATTTTTCCAGAAGGTCATACCACCTAATATGATGGTATCAGCAATTAGATTTCAGCACACATTTTCTAAGGAGACCACATCATTCAAACCATTACAAAGATGCAATCACCTATCTTCACTAAATATAAAGTATATTTTACCAAAAAATCTTTGAAAACACCTGAGAGAAGGACTGGGGAGACTGGGACAGAAAGTTGTGTAGTAAGATACTATACTAAATAAATAAACACATAAATTAATTAATCAATTAATTAAAAAATTTAAAACCTGAGAAAATATACTATGTATCATAGTATACAAGTTATGTACTTATCATTGTATTTACTCTCCTGACTTAATTTTAAATTTCTTAATTATTTCTATTTCCAGGCTTTTCATAAGTATAAATACAAACTTCAGACTTAAAAATAAGAGAATCTATCACAATAACTATCATTTGAATTTAAAATATGGGTTTTTTAATCACATGAATACACTTAAGTTGTATTTAAGTGAGAATGTATAACTTTTGGTCTTCTTGTCACTCCTAAAACTTTGGGAGAACCATTGAGATAATTTTAGTTTTGTTTTTGAAAGGGATCAGTTTGGTATTTTTGTACTTCCCATATTCACAAAGATGTAAAGTTTGTTAAATTGTCTTTATATCATGATTTCTTGTCACCAAAAAAGACTGCCTGTCAGTATTGATCTACCAGAAGGTGGCTGTAGTACTTTTCACTTGGGCTAAATGAAAGGGTGGACTAGATGCTTATTTGAATCCAAGTATTAATTAGATCCTAATGGAATCATTGAGTTAGACAGTCTGCTTTGTAGTGCAGTACCATTATGAAGACATTACCAACGAAGACTAGCATATTGATTATGCTCCTAGATAATGATTTAAATAAGAGAAATGAGAGGCAAGAGAGAGAGAGAGAGAGAGAGAGAGAGAGAGGGAGGGAGGGAATTCTTCATATCTGACTTCTCAGTAATGTTGCATCAAAAATGTTTCTAAGATTACATGTAGTAAAATTAATTTTCTTCAGCCGAGTGTGTGCCCTTTTGTACCATTTATTAGCCATTACACTTGTATTTCACTAATCCATTTCAACGTTATGGAAGTGGGATATGATACTGAGATACCTTCAGAAAATAACCAATTGGTTTTTTCTACTTTAAATTTATCTGTTAAAACAATTGTAACTGCTGACTCCATATTAGCTTCTTGTTTATTTGTTTGCATGTGTATTGTGTTTTTGATTTTACTTACAAGAGATCAATTTGTCTTGATGTTCCTGAGATAACTGAGCACCACCTTTTTATTTGTAGAAATCAGTATGTCTTATATATACTATCTTATCAGGACATTATGCCATATATTCTGATATTTATTTCATTTAAATTTCTTCTGGAATTAATTTCAAATTACATTTAACCTTTTCTCTTTCTTTTAAATTATATATTGCTTTCACCATTGATTGTAAACAAAAGTAAAGACTTTCTGCAGTCCTCTGCTATGTGTTCGCCTGTTTTGATCCGAACCCCAGTAGAGCCAAGCCTTTCTTTTTAATATATGTTATTAAAGATTATATCCTATTCCACACTAGATGCATTAATTTTGAGCAAGATAAATCAGCTTCGATTCATATCACCTGCTTTCACAGCTTTTACGACATATTCAACCCAAGTATAAAATTATTCCTCTTAACCAGATTATTTAAATTATAAGAAAGAAAATTCACAAGAAATGATAAATGCATTTCTCTCTTATTTTGCCTTTCATTCACATCATCCATCTTGATTAGACAACAGAAGACAGGCGACTGCCCGGTAGATAAAATGACTGACTGATTGATTGATTGATTGATAAAAATGTGTTTCAGAATGCTCTCAGATCTCTTTATGAGTTTGGCATATACAGACTTAGTGCGTTCTTATTCTGGTTGGTCTTCCATTGCATATTTTTCAATGAAGTTTGCTATTTACTTTTAATGGAATTTTCTCTGTAATTTGTTAGTTTAATAAATTTCTATATAATGTTCCATTTTTGCAAATTTGTTATCTTAATACACATTAAAGAAATGTCCATAATCCTATAATTCTTAGATGTATTTCATAAGGAAATTCTTCAGAAGACTACATTAGCTAATTTTTTTTTTATGGTACTGGGGATTGAACTCAGAACTCTGTGCTTGCCAGGAAAGTGTTTATTCTATTGAGCTATCTCCCTGGCCTTAGATTAACTAATTTTTAGGTAAGATATTTATTGAAAGAGCAAGACATTCCATTTAAAGAACAATACTGGATAAACTTAAACTTTTTCAGAATTTCTGCATCTTCAAAATGAAGATGATATTTTCCTTTTCTCAGTTTATCCACCTAGAAATTTATTAGACTCTGTGAAAAAGCCAATCTTGAGAACTGGCTCATTGATGAGTTATCCTATAGTCCCACTAAGTGGAGGTTCATTTTATCTTTTTTGCATCATTCTTGTGCCCTACAATAGCAAACAATTAGGGGAAGGAATACGGTCCATTTATGGTGGAATGAAATGTGCTGTAGAAGATCAACAAAATAAGGAAGACTAAATTATGTCTACACTTCAATTTGATTAACTTTTAGAAAGTGAGGTTGTACATTGAGATTTCCCTGAAATGTTTAATTTCATTGTTGATTTTATTTCTTTTAAGATTAAGAAAATAAAGAAATATAGTCTAGCTTTGAATTTGAAGATAAAGAGCTTGCGCATCCTGGATGAACAATGTCTGTCCAGTTACGGTATGAGCTGTACATGATGTGAAGCCTGGACCTTTACACCAAGCCTCGTGGACTTACCTCCGCTAGTCGTAAACGTCCTGAATGCAGTGCTGTACAGCAGTCATGCAAGCTCTTAACAGCAGAAGTGTAGAGACTCTTAACTCTTCTACAACTGTTCCATGACACTAAAATTATTTCAAGTTAAAAGTTGGCTCAGCTTAATTTTATGGGCTCACGATGTATACTTCATTTTTATACTTTTTCTGCTGGATGGTTAAGACTAGGTAGATCAAGACTTATATACCAACACATGAACTTTATATTTCCTATGTGGTCATTGAAGTCCTCTCAGGGTTTA
>PVKA01004080.1:90385-102889 GCA_004027165.1 Ctenomys sociabilis | reverse complement strand
TTCAACTTCTCTGCCAATTTTTTTTTTTTGAGGGGGGGTCTCTCTTTGCTTTTAACCTTGATATTTGTTTCTTGCCTAAGTGTGTATGAAGTACAGGAACAAGATGCAGCATACTTACCTGCAATGTGCATTTTCTTCGGATATGATTTTACATGTTGCTATCACAAGACCTCTGAAAGAATCATAAAGATAGAGCTGGGGTGGTGATTACAGAATACTCAGTTCAGCTCCCTCATTTGATTAAATTAGTGGACCAGTCTTTGTTACTGTTACATAAACATTAAATGGAACAGATTGAAAATGTCACTGCATATTTCATTCTAAAGTAAAGTTTTAAACATGAACAAAACTGAGAACCAGTCAAATTTTAATAGGAGACGAAGGGAAGGAAAGAAGGAAGAAAAAAGGAAAGGAGAGAAAACAATAGAAGGGTAATAAATGTTGAAATGATTAGGAGACAAAAGACAAGAACTTGGGAGAGTACTGAAGACTGTAAAAGTGACTTAGCAGATTTGAAAAATAAGCAAATATACTCTAGTACTGAAAACTATAATGACTAAAGTTACTAAATGGAAGTACTGATATGTGCTATGACATGGATAGATCTTGGAAAATTTATGCTACGTTAAATGAACTAGACTTGAAAAGCCGTATAATGTCTGATTACTGAGAGTAGAAAAATTCACAGAAATCATAAGTTGACTAGTGACTGCCAAGGTCTGGGGAAAGGGAGATTATGAAAAATTACTTTAGTAAGTATAAGGTTCCCATGTGGGCAATGAAAATGTTCTAGAACTAGGGAATGGAAATGCTTGCTCAACAGTATGAATATACTAAATATGGCTTCTGGTAAATGTCCTAGTATGTTTAACATAGAGACAGATTTGGTGGACAGATTGAATAGAATATTAAGCACAGCTCAAGAAAAATATGTGAATGGAAAATAGATAAGAAGAAATTATCAAAATGAAAGGGAAAAAAATCAATGATGGTAAAATACAGAAGAGAAGCAAAGATTCAGAGAAGATTCTGGGAGAGGCTTTAAATAAGTTAAATTTTGGCCTAAGAAGAAAAGAAAAAAAGAGAATGAAGTAGGAGTAACATTTGCAGGGGTATCTGAAGATGAGGCATTCCACAAGAATTTTCTAGAGTGGAAATTAGACTTGGCCTTCAGGTGGATAAAACCTGTTTGAGATGATAACAGTGTGGCAAAATTATATTATTATTAAGTTTAATGTATCCAAATAACTGAGATATAAAGTCATAGTAGAATACTCATGGTTCCCAAGCTACGTTTTACTCATTGCTGGGACAAAATGCCAGACACCCAAGATTAAGGAAGGAAAGCTTTATTTAGCTCACAGTTTGTGGAGGTTTCATCTATACTCAGCTGGCTCCCAGGTAGAGTGGCACACGGCAGAGAGCAGCAGTTCATGGCAGCAGAAGACAGTGAGGAACAAAGGAAAAGGCAGCAGCTGTGGATTCTAGCAAGGTTCTCTCCCCTCCTTATATTACCTTGGGATGGGGGTGTAGAACTCGCACAGTGTGCATACCCTCCTCTTGTACAGGATGTACAAAGAATCCTGGCTCTCTGCTGAGTCACTTAATTAAACTTCTCAAGTTGACATAATGTACCAACCAGTACATCTCCTTGCATTCCCCCTTTCAACTTGGCAACTGCACATTTCCTTAAACCAGTTACCAGGTATGTAGACATACTTATTAACATTTTACAACTTGAACATTATAGCACAGATTTACCTGTCATTAATAATCACTAATAAGTTTATCAATGTTGTATTACATTAGAACCATAACATTTTTCTCCTGCCCCCCCCCAAAGACTCGTGCATTTCTCTTTATGCAAAAGGTGTCTGTCTGCAAGAGTTGCCACAGGCCTAACAGTTTCAGCAAGTCCCAGCTCTCCTCTGAGTTCTAAGGCTGTGAGCCCCTGTACAAATGAAAAGTCAATCATTTCCAACATTCAGTGGCACAAGATAAACATTACCATTCCAAAAGGTACACACAGCAGGATACCAAGAATTGGGATCAAAACAAGTCCAAATCTACAAGGACAAACATTAAGTCCTGTTGATCCATGTGGAACATCTGAAGCAATCTTTAATGAGTCATGAGCTCCAAAAGCCTTACGTGGCTCCACTCCTACAACACTTCTGCTGGAACATCCCATGACTTCTCCCTCAGGCCTGCTTTGCCCCCCTTTTTGCAGCTTTCCTCAGGCAACCCACATTCCTGGTTTCTCCAAACTTCTGGGGTTTCCACTGAATAGGTTTTTCACAGCTTTACACATTGCCCTTCCAGGGGAACACTGCCTGGCCTCCTAGGCCCTCTGAAATCTAGGTGGAAGCCTTCTTAACCTCAGAACTCCTGCACTACTCTGCATGTGCCTAAAACCAGTGTGCTATGTGGGTGATGACAAGTTCTGCTGCCAGCTCGAGCAGTAGCCAGGCTTTCTTCTCTCTTGGCTGTAGGGGTCAGGTGCCTAGGTCATTGAGCACTCTCACTTTGATTCTTTATGCCGCTGCCATTCTGGAATCCAGTGTGTCTGTCACCTCTATTCTGCAACATGGGGCTCTGTGGCTTTCTCCTCAAAGTAAAGTCCCTCACCCTTGCATTCTTAGGCTGTAAAAGGCAGAGACCTCAGGATATCTTTTCTAGTCTTCTGTTCCTCCTGACCAATGGAGATATCAGCTTTATCTTTGCAGTCTGTATCCTCCATGCCACTTCCTTTCTGGCCAAACTCACAGCATTTTAAATCATCCTGCTGGGTTCTTCACTCTTGATTCTTAACATATTTCTGACTGAATGCTCAAACAATAGCCATGCCACTGCTTCAAAATTCTACTGCTTTGAAATTTCCTTCATTAGATTAACCAGTCTACTGCAATTAATCTCAGTCTCAGGCAATGTCTCTGGACATGAGCAAACTGCAGACAAATTTTCTGCCAAATCATAATGTGAATCATCAGAAGTCCACTCACCAATGCAGTCTTTCATCCCAGCAGAAGCCTCTCCAGCCTGATCTTTATAGGCAGGATTTCTATGAGCACTGTGCTCTGAACTCTGACCACAACCTCCTATACAGAAGAGCCAAAGTTGTTCCAGCTCTTTTCTAGCAGACAACATCTCCAAACCTTTTCTATTTCTTCCCATAAGCCATTCCCTAAAGCTCTTGAACAACATGATGAGGTAGTCACAGCAATGACTCCATCCTTCTGGCACCAAATTAGACTAAGTGACTTTTGCATAAAGGGATGGGCATGAGTCAGGGCGGGCAGGGGCAGAATGTTATGATTCTCATGTAATATAATGTTGATAGACTTAATAGTGATTCTAAATGATAGTTAAACCTGTATTATAGGACTTGGGGAAATAGCTCAGTAGAATAAGTGCTTGCCTGGCAAGCATAAGGTCCTGAGTTCAATTCCCCATACCACAAAAACAAAATAAACAAACAAAAAAAAAAAAAAAAAAAAAAAAAAAAAAAAAAAAAAAAAAAAAAAAAAAAAAAAAAAAAAAAAGAAAAAAGAAAACCCTGTATTGTTGAAGTCATGAAATGTTAAAGCAGTTTTTGTGTCTGGAACTGGTTTAAAGAAGTATGTCTAGTTGCCAAGTTGCAAGGGGTGGATTGTGATGGTTGACAGATTTTGTCAACTTGAGATGTTGGAAGCTTGGCTGGATCAGTATCCACAAGTAGCACAGTGGATGCTCAGATAAGACCTTGGAACAGATCAGCAACTCCATGCCCTAGGGTGTGGAGACCATCCCTGATGTGGAGGGCAGGGAGGGGTGGGGAGGGCCCACCCAAGGAGGGCCCACCCTAGAGTGATTCAAGACAGCAGAGGGTGTATAAAGGGGTTGAGGAAGGATCAGGGAGATATTTCCATGGAGGAGCTTGACCTTCGCAGTGACTGCCACTTCCTTGGGGGTGCTCTGGTCTTCACAGTCAGCATAGGAGGAAGAGAGAAAGGCTTGACAGATGCCATGACTGCTGCTCCTTTCTCCGCTCTTCACCATTGCCCACCTCCATGAATGGCTGTCTTTTGCACTGTGTTACTGTGCCCTGGAGCCAGCCAACTATGGGCTGAAACCTCCACTAACTGTGAGCTAAATAAACCTTTCCTTCCTTAATTTTGGGTGTCTGGCATTTTGTCCCAGCATTCAGTGAAAAGTAAGTGAGACAGCAACTCAGTGATTTCAGTGAAAGTCAAGAACTGCAATGAGGGGACATGACTTTTGGCATTTCAGTAGCTTTTCAAACAACCTATGTTGACTGTTCCTACATCTCTGTTGTGATATGAAATAAAGCTTATTGAGTAAAATTGTCTGTGTGCTTCTCTTTGGCAATAATAAGGACAATAACAGATAAGAGGCTGTCCCACTTGCCAGTGAAGGTAATCAATGAGGAAAAACCTAAAGGACAGAGGGGTGATATCTACTAAGCACAGGGCAAGTGATCTGCATTTCTGAGTCTGTAGTGGTATCCTGTTCCATTAACAGCAGCACACAAGTAGCACAGCGGATGCTGAGATAGGACCTGGGTTTAGGTGGCACAAAATGCAGTTCCTTTTGCATATTTGTACTGTTTTTGAACTGTGCTCATCAATTCTCTTTAGAAATGAGATGCCCTTGGCTTGAATCCTGGATGTTTTCCCTAATTTTATTAAGCCACATGGTAAAAGGCCCACCTGAGGATTGTCAGCCTCAGAAGAGGCAGAACTGGAGAAGCTGTTAGGGAAGCTGTTTGGATAAGCTGTTGGAGCTGCTGGCTCTCTTGGGCTATTCTGCTGGAGGTCCTTGTCATGGTGACTTTCCCGATGAACTTTGCAGTTCTTGTCAGTGGAGGGTCTTGGGACCTTCATTGTCACTGAGAGTGTCTACAGTTCATTTTGCAAGGAGCTCTGGTCCTCATCTTGAGCTTTGCTTCCTGGCTCCAGAGGAGAAAATGATGCACTGCTCAGCCTCATGGTGAAGCTTGTCGCACTGGCTTTCCTGATGGGAACTCAGCTTTCCTCATCACTGGAGGAGCTTGGGACCTCACTGTTGCTGTAGATAGTTGTGGTACTTTTGTGGGTGCTCAGGTGCTTACCTTGAGTATTGCTTCTGGGTTCCAGTTCAGATCCTTCAGTCTGCTGGCACAGACCTTCACCCTGCTGGCCTAGACTTCCTAGCTTCCATCACTGACCTTTCCAGCATAGATCCACGAAGCGGGCTTGCATGAGACATTGTTGTGGACACTAGCCTCCAATTGGGCTTGCAGGAGGCATTGTTATGAGCTCTTGGTATTCAGCTGAACTCATGCATGGTATTAGGATCTTGGCTCTCAGCAGGATTTAGGTGTGGACAGATTTTCTGCCTCTTTGTATATGATTCTTGGGTGATTATAAAATAATATTATAAAATATGTCCTGTATTATATTTTTCACCTTGTAAAACCCCAAACCATAAAAATGTTATTATACTAATTTTCTGAGTTTGTAAAAACCACAATCCATTTAAAAAAAAATGTTTAACACTCTAAACAATTTCCTATGTCAGAAAATCTTGGGGGAAGTTCAAAGGCTTAAAGTTCTGGCTTGCTAATATCACTTTAAAACTGAAGTTCAGGGAGGGAAAGCTAATTCTCCCAAGGCTGCACAACTAATAAATGGTCAGTAAAAGAGGGCTCACTCACCAGATAGTGGCATCCTATTTTTAGGTATTTATTTAGCGATATGAAAGGATATGTACAAATATATCTATATAGAGACATGGGTGTGAATGCTCACAGTAGCTTTTTGTGTAATGATCAAAGGCTGGCAGCAGCCCAAATGGCCATAAATCAGTGAGTGGAATTGGTAACACAACACCACAGGCTATTATTGTAATATAAACTCAATAATATAAAAGAACATACTGTTTGTTAGTTTGTTTGTTTTTTGAGACAAGGTCTTATCATGCAGTTCATGCTGGCTCTGTTCTCACTTTTGTAGCCCCCAGGCTGGTCTCAAACTCATAGCAATCCTGCTGTCTCAACCTCCAGAGTTCTGGGGTTACAGTCATACACCATAACATCTGGTTCTGGGGCCAGCCTGGCATGCAGGGCCAGGGATCAGACTCAGGACCTTGCACCTGCCAGGTAGTGCTTATGCCTCTGAGCTATCTCCCTAGCCCCATAAAAAAGAACCTAGTGTTGATACATGCAATAGTGTAGTTAATTCTGAAAAACTACACTGAAGATAGTAGACGTAAGAGAACATATTGTCTACCCACAATTACATGAATCTCTAGAAAGGGAGATTCTAATCTGTAGTGGAAGGAAATAACTAGCTGTTACCCGGGCCTAGGGATGGGGTGGAGGATTGACTAGCAAGGGACACAAGGACATCTTGGGAAGGAAATAGAAATGGCTTATAATTTGATGATTTAGGTGAGTACAGGCTGTAACAATCTGGAGAAACTCTATCACACATCCTAGAACACGTGGATTTTAATCATATGTAAACTATAGCAATGAAATTGGTTAACAATTATATTTCTAGCATTAGATTTCAAAAGTCTCAGATAGGACTTCCTCACCATACACATTTCAAGTTTAACGACAGATCCAATAAATCAGAATCTCTGGAATGATCTCAAATAACCATATGCTGAAAAATCTTTATAGATGATCACATGGACATCACTTGTGACAAACCACACCTGCAGAGGAAAAGCAACAAATTAAGAAGTTGTAGTGAATCGAGCACTCAGGTCATACAACAGTTTGTGTAAGATGATGGTATTTTTGTAAGCAGAGAAAAATACATATAGATATATATGTATATCTCTTTGGAAACTATATGAAAGAAACTGTGAAAATCTTTATGCCACGTACTTTGCTCTTCTGTATATTTAAAGACTATATCATACTTTAATAGTGAGAAAAATGAGTTATCAAATTAGCATATGAAAACATAAAGAAGACATAAAATGGAAAGAGGCCAGGCAGAATGAATCATGAACAATGGTGAAGGATTTGGTCTTCCATGAAAAGGAATGATGCCCATTCTCCGTGGATGGTAGGAATCTGACAAGCAGATACATTGGAAGCTTTGGGATCAGATTTACTGCTTTCCCTGTGGAGCAGGCGATAGGGTCGGCTGTTGGGAAACACGGAGGCAGGAGTCGTAAAGGCTGCATATATTTGATGTGGGGAATCAGTAACTCACCCTTTCCCTTGGCCATCCAGGTATGGGTCCACATATTCCTGGTTATATGTTTTTTTTTTCTCTATAGCTTTAATCAGATACTAAAAGAAATCTGCGACCTGTCACTCCTTAGAGCTGCCACTACCAGGTCAGGGAGTGTGTGGTGTTTAATATGTTAAAGAACGGGAGCTCAGCAGCCCCGACGTTTGTGCTGCATTGTTGCTCTACCGCCACCTTCTGGCCAAGTGAAGTACTGCTAACCAATGTGGAGGCTCTGAATGGGGACTGGTTTCCTAGATTTGGAAGGGATTAAAGGTGTCAATGTACCACAAAAACATGAAAATGAGTAGTTGTTACACAGCCTTCCTCCAAACTGTTGATCCATTGTATGTGTGAGAGAGAAGCCGCGGCCAAACTCAGGCAATTATGTTCTGGAAATTAAAAAGCATTTGTTTTCTTTTGTTTGTGGAGCCCTGGATTGAACTCAGGACACTGTGCTTGTCAGGCAAGTGCTTATTCTATTGAGCTATCTCCCTGACCCTTAAAAGTCATTTGAAAGAATGCTCAGCTGTGCAGTAAGATCACAGGGAGACCTTTGAAAAGCCACACACTGTACTACCCAAATCCTGTAAGTAAGGGACACAGGCCTCAGCATTTTTAAAGGCTTTTCCTCCCTCAGCTTTTTTCAGTGTGCAGCCAAGTCTAAGCACCTCTGGCAGAAGGCTTCGCTATCCAAGGTGGGATCCACAGGCAGCAGGATCAGTGTCACCTTGGGATCTCATCAGACCCTGAGGATCTCAAGCCCTGCCCCAGATTTCCTGGATCAGGATGTGTTTTATTGCCCAGGTGTCAATGCAGGTTGAGCTGAGAACTGCCAGCATATAGAACAGAATGGGTGGGGCCTGCCAGATAGCTCAGCAGACTAGAGTTCCTGCTTAGGCAGAGTGCAGTGGCCCAGATTCCTGCAGGGCTTAGATTCCTGGTGTGCTGTGCAAGCCCCACCGCCACAGTGCGCTGAGATGGTGATTAAGATTGGGCATGGTGGCTCACACCTGTAATCTCAGCGCTTGGGAAGCTGAAAACAGGAGAATCACTATGAGTCCAATCTACGTAGTGAGACCCTGTAGACCCTGTACTAAAATACATAAAAATAAAATTAAATTAAATTAAAAAATAGAATAGAATGGGGGTCTTATAGATCTGTGGGGTATACAAGATAGGAATGGTCCCTGCATGTAAATTTCTCATCTCTGATTAGCTCCCGTTACAGAAAATACATTACTTCTGTGGACAGCTCCAAGAGACAGAAAGTTCCATTTATGGTAGAATGAATATCTTCTTTCTGTAATTGTACAAACTGCCTCCATGAACTCTTCTCAAGTATTTGAAGGTAGATATTGTCTTTCTCTTAATCTTCCTGCTTTGACCATCTTCTAACCTTCTAGTTTCTTAATTCCATGTATTATATTTTTGCAGTACTCTCCCTAGTAATTCTACTCTAAGAATGGCTGTCACCTTTCGAAGTAAGATGCTAGACGTGCAGTGACATAATGAGGGCAGCAGGCAAATAACTTTCCTTTATCTAGAAATTCTGCTCATTACTCTTTTTTGCTTTCTGAAGATCAGATCATTAAGCACGGTCTTTATTGAGTGCTGAATACGGAGAGCCTGTACTCAGAAAACAAATCAATACTGGCGCTCCTTAGGGCCTCAGATCTTTCACACCACCCAGGGAGTGTGTCCTGAGCTCACACCGGGGAGCTATCCTGGGAGAGCTGGGCTGAGAGGATGGGGCTTCTGTCCCCTGCAGAGACCCTTATAACCCAATCAATTCCACCAGGGCCACAACCTTTAGCAGAGGGCAACTTTCTCAGTGTGGCTGTTGAGGAAAATCTTCAAGCCTCCCCTGCTGCCTCTGATTTAGTCCTGTCTCCCTCATCTGTTAGCTCCAAATACAAACTAATGACCTTAAGCTGTCCTTCCCATGGTGGTTTTAGTGTCTTATGCTTGACTGTACCATTCTTGTGTGCAGCGGGGAGCCCTTTCCTGTTTTGATAGGCCCTTGAAGCCGAGCAAGCAACCTACCCTAATTAATTCCAGATCAGTTCTTCTTCCTTGAATATTCAATCTCGGCATCTCACTCCTTTCCCTCTGCTGGGCCTGAAGCTGTCGTGCCTATGACAGCGGTGCCATGTGGGCTCTCCTTTGGACCTCTCACAGAGTGCTCCAGGCTGCCCACATCTATTCCACGTAGAGCATTTCCAGTGTATAGAGTGATGATCTATACACACACTTTTACTCACGGAATTTCAATCACCTCTCGACCAGTGTTTCTCACCCATAGAGCACATGTTAATATGACACTTTAGGGAAACATTTGGCAACATTTGCTCTTTTTTTTTTTTTTTTTCTTTTGGTGGAACCAGGGATTGAACTCAGGCCCTTGCCCTTGCCTAGGAAGTGTTTATTCTCCTGGGCCATCTCCCTGGCCCCCATTTGTTCATTTTTAAAAGCCATATATGCTACTTAAAGGAAATTTCTCCTTTAGTACTCTGTCTTAAAAATATTTGATGGAGGACACTCATTTAAATAAGGATTTTATTTTGGGGATTTTATAGAACCTATGTTTAAGTGAAACATCATACACAATGAACAGATGAAACTGCTAACACAAGGAAGTAGGACTGTATTGATGAATGAGGAAATGCACTCAATATAGGAGGTGAGAATGAGTCTCAGAATATTATGCATTATTATTTCTTGTTCAAAGAATTGTACAGATGGTAGTCTAAACATAAAGTACAGAATATGTGCATATAAAATACATTGTTCATATATAGTGTAGGAAAGGGGTTAGCAAATCCTGTACTGTGGGTCAAATCCATATCGCTACCTATTTTTGTAACTTAGGTTTTATCGGATAGCAATCATACAAATTTGATTATATATTTTCTGTGCTGTGTGTGTATATGTGTGTGTGTGTGTGTGTGTGTAAGTATAGCTGTTTGCCACTTGTTTTATTTCTGTTTAAAGAGAATAAAAGATAATAAAAACCACTAGAAATAATAAGGAATTTCACTAAACAAAATGATAGGAATTCAACAAAGGTTGTTATCTGAACATCTAGGGCTATTTTTTGCATTTCAACAATTGAAATGGGACATATGGAAGAGTACATAGGGTGCATAGCTCAAAACTATTTACTATCTGGCAGGTGTGGGGGCACAGACCTTTCATCTCACAGCTGGGTGGCTGAGGCAGGAGGGTCACTGCCAGTGTGAGGCCAGCTTCCACTACACAGTGAGTTCCAGGCAAACCTGAACTACATAGTGAAACCCTAACAAAACAAAACAGAACAAAACAAAACTATCTGGTTCTTTATGGTTAGCAAATATGGAAACTAATCACTAGTTCAAGATAATCACTCTAAATTTTACTAGATAAAGTTTCTAGGAAATTTTCACTGGTGTTAATTTTTGCCTTTGTCATGAGTTTGTAATGTGCTCTTATTTTCAAGCTTAGAACATTAGAACTCAGCCAACTAATGTCAGGCTCTAGAAATTGTGCTTTTGAATGTTAAGACAGTGACACACAGTGGACAATAATAGGAACTGCTGAGAGTTACACGCCCTAAGCCAGGTTTATTTCATAAAAGTTGAGAACATCATCCTTACAGATGTCAGGACAAATACGGTATTCTGGATACTCCCAGCCTGTCTCATTCCCTCTCAAAACTTCCCTGTCTTAGTTACTTTTCTTGTTGCCGAGATGAAATACCTGACTTACACAAGTTAAATGAGGAGTAGTTTAGTTCAGCCCTCAGTTTGTAGAGGTTTCAACCCATAGCAGGCTGGTTCTTAGGCAGTGCAGCATAACAGAGGGGAAACAGCCCATGGCAGAGCAGACAGGCAGCAAGTAATAGCAGTAGGCTTCCTTTTTTCTTTTATCCTATCCAGGCTGCAAGCCTTCAGGGTGATGCCACCCACACCAAGGGTGGTACTTCCTAATAACTATGTCCAGAACTATGATAAGCTAATTAGTAGACTAATCCAGTATCATACTCCCCTAATCCCACTATCAAACCCTTAATCTGTATTCACACATTCTGGATCCAGCTATATCCCCAGAGCCCCACCTATAAGTGCATCAGACTTTGGAGGGATATCAATAGATAAACTACAACACTCACTAAAGATTTTTTAAAGTTATAAATTCAACAGAAGCTCAGAAAGTAAAAGACACCAATAAGCTGTGAAAACTTGGTGTCTAGAAAGCAGGAATGTGAGTGGCAAGTGACCTACTCAAAGTGAATTCAAGCCACGGTAGGAATGTACACCAGTTTGGTGTACATGGCATTCTGAATACTTTGAAAGTCTTGGTGCCGGACATCTCTAGAAATAAGGGCTTGTTCAGAAGACTGGTTTGTCATCTATTCAAGAGATGATCAGGTCTTCATAACGTGCCATCTTCTCCTATCTCCAAAAGACTGGGAATGGGCCTGGGGAGATAGCTCAGTATAATAAGTGCTTGCCTGGCAAGCTCAAGGGCCTGAGTTCAATCCCCAGTTTTGCAAAAAAAAAAAAAAAAAAAAAGACTGGGAATATATTCTCTGGAGTAGATAAGAGATAGACTCTCTAGATGAAGGACACTAGGGACATTGGACAGTAGGTACCTAACTGAAGCAGTACACACCTTTCTGTGGGTATAAACAATGATCCCAGAATGGTGACACAGGGTATTTAAATCCAAATTCACCACTTGAATTTTCTGTATACCAAAGACAGTCCCTGGAAACTTGAAGCTTTAAAACAATGACATCCCTGAGAAAACCAGGATGAACTGGGCACCCAAAGCTCAAAATACTACCAGTTAGGCCTCCACCTTTCATGCCAAAGCAGGGAGAGTCACCTCTGGGGAGTCTGATCAGCCCAAGGGGAAAGATCTAAATGTCTGGACAGTAGCAATTCTTCATTGACTCAAAGACTAAGTGACCCAGTCTGAGGAACCTCGCTGTGAGGTTCATAGTGAGCAGACTTCACTTGTGTGTTTAGGTTCCAAGTAGATTCATTCTCAAAATAAGCAGATGGGCTGGCCAGATAGCTCAGTGGACTAAAGCATCTGCTTAGGCAAGGGCAGTGACCAGGGTTCGAGTCCCAGAGTGCTGTGCCAGCTCCACCCCTAGGGGGCACAGAAAGGGTGATTGAGACTGGGGTGGTGATGGGCGCTTATAATCCCAGTGCTTGGAAGGCTGAAAACAGGAGGATCACAATAAATCCGATTTATGTAGTGAGACCCTATAGACACTGTAGACTCT
>PVKA01004080.1:18616-90285 GCA_004027165.1 Ctenomys sociabilis | reverse complement strand
CTGTCCTGGAACTCATTAATATAACCTAGACTGACCTGAACTTGTGGTGATCCTCCTGCCTTAGCTTTCCAAGCATAGGGATCACAGGCATGCACCACTATCTTTGGCTAGAGTCTTTATCTTGAATTTTAAAAGGTGATTCTTTCACCCTGCATCCCCACCCATCATTTCCACATTTACAACAGAAAAGAGAGATTAAGGTAAAGGGTGTATCTGCTGTTTTATAGCAAAAAATGTCAGTCTATGTTTCATTGATCAGAATTAGAAATGAGCACACACAGCTTAAAGGGAAGTTGAGAAGGTAGGGACTGAACTGTTATAAGTGAATTGGAGTGATCATTATCCATTGTCTAAGCCTGGACATTCTTATCCTTATTCCAAATTAAGAATAGATAAAAAGATATTGTAGGGCTCAGGAGATAGCTCAGTAGCTTCAGTGCCCACCTGGCAAGTGCAAAGTCCTGAGTTTGATCCCCAGATCCCCAGTTAAAAAAAAAAAAAAAAAAAAAAAAAAAAAAAAATATATATATATATATATATATTGGGGAATATGTCTGCCACAGGCTAGCAAGTTCAAGCGTTAAAAGCACATGTGGAACTGAGACTGTCACAGTGGAAATACAAAACAGTACAGACATTGTGAAAAAAACAGCTTGGTAGTTTCAGAGAAAGTTAAAAATACACTCCTCATTTGGCCTAGACATCCCACTTCTAGAAATTTACCTAATTGAAATAAGAAACCTATGTTAATTCAAAAGCCTACATGGCAGATCTTTCTAGATTTTTGATTTTTAATCTCACCAAATTGGAACCAATCCAGTGATCTATCAATAAGTTAATAGATAAACAAATTGCAGCCCATTTATTAAATGGATTATAGAATTAAGCATTACGAAAGGACAAACAACTGATACATGTAACAGCTTGGATAGATCTTAAATGTGTAAGTGAAAAAAAAAAAGCCTAAAAAATATATGTTTGTGATTGCACTTCTATGAAATTTTGGAAGAGTTAAAAATGTAGGGACAAAAAACCCAGTCAGTGACTGCTAGGGGCTGGGGGTAGGAGGAAGGAATGGCTTCAGAAAGACTGGGAGAAGGGAGTAAGGACAGTATTCTGTACCTTGGTAGTGAAGGTTACTTTTATGACTGGGTACATTTTTCAGAATGCAAAGAATTGTTTGCAAAATGGGCCTTTTGATGAATGAAAGTTGTATGGAATGGAAATAAAGAAAGAAAAAGGGAAATAAGGCAAAGAAGCCCCTGAGACTTTCTGGGAGAATTTGGGGTATGATGTGAACACAGAACACAGGCATATCCTACCTGTGCAGGAAAGAGGAAAGAGTGATAGATACAAATGCTTCTGTGACTTAGGCCAAGAAGACCAAGGGTTAAAAGACATGAAAATTGAAGAAATGTTTGTTCCGGGATTCATGGCACACATATGGCTAGGGTATTTGTTGACCCTGTGGCCTGAGAGACACAAGATTCAAAAGCATCAGGTGTCCTTTCAAGCATTTGGTAGTGAGGCTATAGGTCAGTGGTTTTAATCATGGTCCCTATCTGACACTATTACCATAATGTGGAAACTCATTAGAAATGCACATTTTGTAACCCTACCTTAGACCCACTCAATCAGAAACTCTGGTACGAAATTTAGAAATCCATTCTTTGTAGGTGATTTTGATGCACGTTTAAGTTTGAGAACATGACTTTAGATGAAACAAATACGGGATCAAGGAACAGTCTGGATCTGACAGATTCAGAGTGAAGTTCTGCCAAGCCCACAGACCATACTCTCTGTTTACTTTTTAGAGTAAGACAATACAGAGATGAGTCAATTTTATTGGTCTTCTTCATGGGAAAAGGGAAGAAGGAAGGAAGGAAAGAAGGAGGGAAGAAAAGGAGAGGGAGGAAGTCAGGGAAATGACAGAAAGGGAAAAAGAATAGATACCCTTAAATTTCACAAAATAACTATGAGCATGTGAAGATATTGCATTGCATATAAAAATTATTTTAAATATCCATTACTCTAATCCCCATGTTATTCTCAATAAAGAAAAAACCATCCAAACCCAACAAGTAACACATAATTTCCTAATGGGATTGTGAACACAATTCCCATTGTGAATACAATACACGCCTGCCTTAGTTACTCTTCTCATTGCTGAGACAAAATACCTGACGCCCACAAGTTACAGGAGGGAAGATACATTTCAGCTCACAGCTTGTAGAGGTTTCAGTCCGTAGCCCACTGGCTCCAAGGGAGAGGAGCATCGTAGAGGCCAGACATGGCATGGCAGACAGCAGGCAGCAAGCAGCAGCAGCTACAATCCTGCCTTCCCTCCCTCTCTCTTTATAGTCCATCCAGGGTACACATCTATTAATTGGTGCCACCCACACCCAGTGTGGAGTTTCCATTATCTATACCCTTAACTGTAGTATCATACACCTAATCCACATTCACATACCCTAAATCTAGCCACCTCTAGAAAGCCCCACTATACCTTCATGAGGTTTTTTTTTGTTTGTTTGATTTTAAAATTGATTTATTTATTACAATGTCTCACTACACATCACGGATTCTTTTTTTTGGGGGGTGGGGGGGTCAGCTCAGCCCACCCTGGGGGGAGGGGCTGGCATGGCATATGGTGCTGGGGATTGAACTGCGCTCCCTGAGAGCTTGCCTAAGCAGGCACTTTAGACCGCTGAGCTATCTTGCCAGCCCCTTCATGAGGTTTTGGAAAGACGTCTAATACAAGCCATAGCAATGCCCTCCCTATGTAGCAACTCTGTAATGATGATGATGACCCTAAAAAGCCTCACACGTATGCACACTATTAGTATTTTAGGAGGTCCAGGAATATACCGCACATTTCCCTAACCAAATTCAGAACTACAGTGGTATCTTGACTCATGAACACTTGTTTGCTAACAATTTGATTCACAAAAGTGTAGCAGAAGTTCGTTACTGTCTTCAAAGCCTGCATCAGGAGATAAACACAAGAAAGGCCATCTCTCCCCACAAGCAAACATGGCCATCTTTGCTAAAAAGGTGGAACAAGTTAAGCTCATGAACTGAGGTACCACTGTATTTGCATTACTCAACAGCCAAGTAAATGCTAATCAAAATATCATCTTTAGTATCGATAAAGTTGTTAGTAGGGAAGATGAGTTTATTGTGAGGCCCAAGTGAACGTATTTACGGTTTCTGCGACTCATTGTCTCTATCCCTGCACCAAATGTACATGTGGTGATGGTGCACCCTAAACCAAGGTTGGATACGTAGGACAGTAGAGACCCTCATTCTAATGCCTCCATGGTAGACAGAAGAAGAGCTCCCGAGGATGTTCATGCCTAATTATAGAAGCTATGGATATTTTTTTACATGACCTAAAAGACTTGGTTAAGAGTGGTTAAGATGAGGATTGATTTTGAGATGAGAAGATTACCCTAAACTAAAGATTCAGGCACTGGCCAAATAGCTCAACTGATTAAAATGCCTGCAAGCACATGCAGGGGTCCGGGGTTTGATCCCTGGCCCTGCTGTGCTGGCCCTGTCCTCAGAGCACACTGAGCCAGTGATAGAGACTGGGTGTGGTGGCACGCACCTGGAATCCCAGCGCTTGGGAGGCTGTAAACAGGAGGATCACTTTGAATTCAATCTACGGAGACCCTGTAGACTCCAGCGCTTGGGAGGCTGTAAACAGGAGGATCACTTTGAGTTCAATCTACGGAGACCCTGTAGACTCTGTACTAAAATTAAAAAAGAAAAAGAAGCACTGGAAGGAGAGAAGTTGAAGTAGTATCTTTGGAAAATGCAGGAAGGAACCATGAGTCGAGAAGTTGGACAAGATAAAAGATTTGGTCCTCAGGCCTTCAGGAGTGATGTAGCACTGTCAACATCTTGACCTAAGATTTCTGACATCCAGTACAGTAACAGGATCAATATATGCGGTCTTAAAAATACTTCAATAAAACAATTTTATTTTTATTTTGATGTAGCAACTTCATGTGTAAGCATTGTTGTCTCTACCATATTACTATTTCCAGAGAATTTTATACTCAGATTAAATTTGTATCCAAACTTTGAATGTTGAGATTGGAAATACTCAATTTGCATTGTTTTAAGTCATGAAATTCGTGCATTGTTTTAAGCCATCATAGGAAACTAATATACTTTTCTAGTATTCCAATTTTGGGGCATCTGGACCTAATATTTCTTATTTTCCTGTGCACATCTTTGTGAGCATGTCTAAATTATTTTCTAAGAACAATGATTTTTTCATGTCTAAGAACGAAGTGCCCACTTTATATTCCCTAAAATGGGCTGAAATCATTAGGGTGCAGCAGTTGACAAGAGGAAGAACCCCTTAGGAAAGACAGCTTCGAGCTACACAAATGTCCTACTCTTGTGCTGTTCTGCAACAGGGTGTTCACCTGCAAGTGTGTGTTCTCAGTCCTTTTGCAGTTTTACTCTCACGTAGGGACTTGGTACCAGGTCCAAAGAGTATAGTCAGCTACTCAGTAACAGGCTTTAAGCGCTGACCTCAGCTTTCCCGCTGACCTGAAAGAGGAGCCTGCCTAGAGGTTAGGAAATTTCATCGGTGTTCTAGCAGGGGCAGGTTTGGGGCCCTTCATTCATAGCTGGCAACATTTGTTGAGCACTTTGAGTACTGTAGATGTAGCAGCTAATCTTGTCCACATTGTCTATGGCTTTAATGCAGGAAATAAATTTGAGGTCTACCTCTTCCATCCATGGATCAGAGGTGACAGCTCACTGGCTCTACAGGAATTAGTTTTTGTCATCCAGGAACCCAGTATGAGCTGGCTTTCAAAAGGCCACCCATGCATGACTGACATTGTAGCTGCTAAAGCTGCCAAGTGATCAGCTGGGCTTTCTCTGTTCCTCATAGGACCATATTCCAGCCCACGCCATGCAACTTACAACTACTATGCCTGGGTTTGAGAAATGCTGATAGTATCCTACATTTACATATTGCCTTCTATTGCTCAGTGGAATTTCAATGCACATTTGATCCTCCGCAAGTAGACTATTATAAAAATTAGGTTTAGAGGGACAGAAAAATATGCTGCCATTTGACGGGTGATTTAATGCATAGAGCAATTGTACCTTTAAAAATCTTAACTGATAAATCCCAGTTATCTTAATTCCTACACACTATTTATTTCTTCTGTCTATAGTGAATGAATAAGATAAAAGAAAACCTATAAAAGTTACATTATGTCTTGTTAGAGATGTTGCCTGGATGCTTTTGACTCCTGGCATCTTCGCTAAAACAGGAGTCTTTGTTTCTTTAGGGACTGGAGAGCTTAAAATGCACCCCCCCCCATAGCCCCCACTAAGCTTTGTTTCAGCATGGGCAATGCTGAATATATTTGCTGAATGAACAAGTAATCGGTGTATTCTAATCATTAAAAACCATTGGCTTCAGATACTTTTGTAGAAGATGTTTCTTTTGGTTGCTTTGTCTTGTCTGCTTCACATTTGCTCTTCTATTACGTTTGCAGTGAAAGAAAACCACTCCTTTTTTTTTTTTTTTTTTTTTTTCCCTGTGAGAAAGGTAAACAGCCACGTAGGCCTGAAAGACAGTCAGACCCGTATGGGTAATAAAGTTGGTTAGCTATTAACTCAAAGACAAGTATTCAGCTAGTTATCACTCTCTAGGCACCTCCCTTTGAAGGTCATTGCTTGACTTTTTCCACTCCAAGTGGTAAGGCAGATTAAGGGCTTGGGCAATCACATAGAGCATTTGCCCTCCCTTCTTTCTCCAGCTGGATTCAGGCGGTAGCAGGTTAGAATAAACACCAGGACGCTTGAGGAGGAGGAAGTCACAGGCAGCCCAGAGGCTGAGGGGCAAGGCTGGTGGAGGAGGAGCCTGAGGAAGCCACAGGGCTGAGTCACTCTGATACCATTTAAGTCAAAGCCCCAACATTATTCCCCATTGGCAGCTTCTGGAGACACCAGGGTTATAATTTATACAAGAAGGTTTAGAATTGTGCAAATGTTAAAATACCTTTCAAAAAGGGTTCAGGAGCAAAAGGCGGCATGCGGGGTAATTTAATGAAAAGGATCCCCAGAAGGCAGTTTCAACTGAACTCAGGGATGAGATAAAATGCAAGTAGTTAAACTAAAATATTGTCTGTGTTATCACACAAAGCTAATATTATTGTGTAAAGTCAGTTTTATCTGTTTGTAAACATACATTATATCCCAAGCATTTACACTCAGTAATTGAATATTTTTAAACATGGGCCCAAAGCAAATACTTTAAAGCTTTGCCTCAGTTTTGTTTCTGATGGCAGAAAACAAAACCAAGAAATCAGGGTTTAAGGGAAAAAAATCATTAATTTATCTCATGTGACCTGAAATGTTGCCAAGCTTCACACATCAACAGGGATGGCTGCTGAGGGCTGCATTCATGTGGCGGGGGTGGAAGGACCTCAGAGGACTCCATACCTGAGGGGCAGAGAGTAAGACCTGCCCTAGCTGTGAAAGGATAGAGCTGGACTCATCACTGAGCAGGGCACCTAACTGGCCTGAGGATGGCAATGGCAGCATAGAGATACAACACACACACAAACGCGCGCACGCACACACACACACACACACACACAGTCTTGTAGGTGCCTCCCACTACCAGACTTACTTTCATTCTTATTCTAGGAAGGTCATAAAAACACAGAGAGTCCAGAGGCTGATACAGCCCATTGTCTTTCTTCAGGAGGTACCCTTTCACCCCAACCCAGGCAATGAGTTTGATCACCTCTCATCCTTATTTTCTTCTTCTTCTTCTGTCCTTCCTCTCTCAGTAGCGCTCAATATGCATCCTACCCCACCTCCACTCTGTTTCAGACTAATGAAACTCATTTCTTCCATCCTGTCCGTCTTAAGAGCATAGTACCTACCCAACCTACTTTGGCCAATACTAATCACTGTGACACACAAATTCAATAGCATTGCATCACACTCTTTTTCTATTAGAGATTAGATTGGGAAAAATAAAGGAGGTTAGAAAGACAGTGAACCCTACTCTGTTATGCCTATATAGTCTTAAAACTGCTTCTTGAATTTTGGCCTTATTTTTCCATGTAGACCGTTAGCAGACACTGAAATTTTCTATTTTCTTGATTTCCTGAAAGCACCCAAGCCAATTAGAACTAGATCATAGAATTATAGAATCTCTGTAATACCAGATACCTTGGTGATATGACCCACTCATGGTCAGTTCCAGTGGCCATGTGAGTAACTGGTGCACTCTGGGAGGCAGAATGATGTCCATGTCCTAATTCTCAGGTCCTGAGACTGTGCTGCTTGGACTTTGCTGCTGTAGTTAAAGTTAAGGAGCTTGGGGTAGGGGAGATGGCTTCGTGGAATAAGCACTTCTCTGGCAAGCACAAGGGCCTGAGTTCAACCCCCAGTTCTGCAATAAATAAATAAATAAATAAATAAATAAATAAATAAGTTAAGGACCTGGACATGAGGCAATTCAGGTTACCCAGATGGTCCAGGCTGACCATGTGAGTCCTTAAAGAGTGGAGAACTTTTCCTGGCTGTGATCAGATGGAAGCGTGACTCAGGAAGAATGTTCAGACTGATGCAACTTTGCTGACTTTAAAGATGGAGAAAGACCACAGATCAAGCAACATGGGTAACCATAGAAGCTGAAAGATGCAAGAAAACAAACGTTCCCATCTAGCCTTGAGTAGCAGAGGCAACCCTGCCAACAGTTGATTTTAGCCTAGTGGGACACAGGGCAGACTTCTTTGTTTTTCGTTCTTTTTTTTTTTTTTTTTTTTCAGAACCAGGGATCAAACTCAGGCCCCTGTGCTTGCCAGGGAAGCACTTATTCCACTGAGCCATCTCCCCAGCCCTTAAGGTTTTTTTTTTTTTTTTTTTTTTTCCCCCAAAGGAGCTTTTTTTTTGGTCTTATTTTTACTATTTTCTTTTTTGGAACCGAGAATCGAACTCTGGACCTCGCGCTTGCTAGGCAGGCGCTGCGCCACTGAGCTACATCCCCGGCCCCAGGGCAGACTTCTGACCAACAAAGTCTTTAAATGGTTTTCATTTTTGTATTTGATTTCCTACACAAATTCAGGTTCGTGTTAACCAGCTTTCCATTACTGTGGTGAAATGTATGAGCTAATCAGTTCATAAAGGGGTTAATTTGGCTCACCACTGCAGAGGTTTCAGCCCATGGTACTTGGCCCTGTTTGTTTTGGGGCCTGTGGTGAAGCAGCGCATGATGATGAGAGCATGTGTAGAGGAAGCTGCTCTCCATAGGCCTGAGGGAGAAACATGGCAGCACAATGGAAGCTGCTTACCTCATGATAGCCAGAAAGCAAGGAAGAAAGAAGAGAGGTCAGTGTCCCAATATCCTTCAATGTACATTTCTCACGACCATTCATTTCCCTGGGTCCCACCACTTCCCAGTGGTACCATAGGCTGGAAACTAAGCCTTCGATGCATTGGCCTTTGTGAGACATTTAAGATCCATCCAAAACTTAAAGTGTAAAAATAGTGCTCATGGTGCTGAATGGTTGCTTCATCCAACTGTACATTGTCTTCAATCTTGAGTTCCTGAAATTTAGCAACCACAGATGTCTATTGCCCTATGCCATTCAAGTTACTGGAAGTTCTGTCAAGAGGCACCCATTGCTGGATTTCTAAGCTGCTTGAGTCAGTAATGGACTACAGGATAAGTTTAGATGGGCAGGAAGTCCCTCAAACATAGGCATGTGCTTCCAAAGGCTTTTGACCTAATACAGCTCAGCTGGTAATCTCTACTTCAGTTCTGCCATGATGGGAGTGGGCTGAGGGGGATTATTTCCAGGGCCATGTGGTAGTGTGAATGGGCTCACAGTACTTTTTCCAACCCAATTTGGATTGTACAAAGTTGAATCATACATCATTACATTCTTTCACCTCCAGAACACCAGAAATTTTGTGCACATTCTGTATAACTGTATAGAATCTGTATAACTCTCTTGAGCTGAATGTTTATTTCGTCTAGAATCAGGAAGAATGAGCAAGCCAGCAGGTTAAAGTACTTGTAGAGACAAGCTATAAGGGAAAGTTCTGTCTGGACCAAATGCAGAGACTAAGTAGCGAGGCAGTTCTCAAAGCGACCGGAGGGGGATTTTCTTCTTGATTATTGACTGCTAAAGCATAAGGGTGTCTAGTCTACCATCAGTGTACCATGCTATACTTCTATATTTGGTAGAAGACTAAACATGTATGGGCCTTTTAACTTTTATTTAGTGATCAGTCTGTATAAAATCAAGAGTAACTAATGGCAAATAGTAACAGTAAAGCCAAATAGAACTGATAAACTATGAATCAAAAGTCTTTGAGATGCTTGGTTTTCAAGGCTTGGGCAGCTTTTCTATCTTTACTGGTCCTGTACAAATCTTCTGCTTCAACTAGGTTACTGTTTATGTCGGTACTCCTCCTCTTCCTCTCCTTCTACCTACCCACCTCCATTCATGCCAGTACTTGCCTTTTGTCTTTTGTAAGTGCTCTCATTGCCACTCTGGCAGAGAGTAGTGAACAAAACGCTTTAGCCTCTCTGAGAGTCAGAATCCAGGCACTGGGAAATAGCAACTTGGGGAAGAATAAAAACAGATAGAGCAGTAGATCTTCTGGAATCAAGCAGGGTATGCTAGGAAAATTAAAATCTACAAAGAAATCAAAGGGACAAAACAGAAGGAAGAGAAGGGAAGAGCCAGTCTGTACTTTCTCCTTGGTGCCCAGCTCATGGTTCCCAGGAAAGGGAGGCCAAAGCTACAGAGCCCAAGTGAAAGGTGAAGACACCATAGGCCTGAGGGTGAAACATGGTGGCACAATGGACAGTGGTTCTGTGAGCTGCTGGGAGAGTGTGGGATTCTGCTCGCACATGAGTCATTGGGCAGGTAGTAGCTCAGTGCCTCCATGTATTCGATGTATCTCTGGGAAAGGGCAGGGTTGGATGCCATTCTGGGCAATGGTTGAGTATTTGAACCCAGGACTCAGAGCAATCATGGGACAGCTTCACTTCCGGGATCTCTGAAGTATGTGTGTTATGTTCCCACAGTCACTGGCTGAGAGACAGCCGTGGAAGACAGTCGAAGTCAGTGAGCAGTTGGAAAGAGACCCCCTGAGGGCTTTGAGCTAAAGGACTCAGGCCCACGCCCAAGGCCACAGGCCAGAGGCCAGGCCCACCTGGACCGCTCTGGATTTGGAAGTCAAGGTATTGGCACTGCCGCCGCACTGGCCTGCCTGTGCCTGCATCCAGCGTACACCTGGGACCTGACTGCTTTATCTATCAGCCTGGCCATCCATAGACATGACTTGATTCAGTCACTGCTTCAAAGTTGTAAATTCTGGAAGGAAATCACATTCAAAATTACAGACACTTGTTCTTCCTTTTTTTATTTTAAAGAGAATAAAACATCCTCAAAACTACACAAAATTTCAAAACAAGATGTGAGAAAATTAACAATGGCTATTATATTGCATATTGCTATCTTCAAAGTAGTTGCAGATTACCAGATACAGGCACAATCAATAAGATTGATCGAACAATACAAGCACTAACTGTTCCTTTCAATAAACTAATAGGAATTATAATATTATCTTAGCTATTTTATATATATATATATATACATATATATGATATATATGAGTCATATATACATATGTTGTCATTTTTATTTGTTTTTTTCAAAAATATATTTTATTAAAATATAATATTTTATTAATGGCTTCAGAATCTTTGTCTTGCAAAGTATCCAATTAACAGTTTTACCCAAGGATCAGAATTTTTAATTTTTAATTTTTAATTTTTTATTTATTTATTTATTTATTTTTGGTCTTTTTGAGACAGGGTCTCACTATGCAGTTCAGGCTGGCCTTAAGCTCACTTTGTAGCTCAGGCTGGTCTTGAACTCACAACAATCCTCCTGCCTCAGCCTCCCGGGTGCTGGGATTACAGGCATGCGCCACCACGCCCGGCAGAATTTTTAAATTTTTAAAAAATAATTCTATTGAGAAACAGATAGCAATGAGTTTCAGAACTGATCAGCAGGACAGTTTCAATAATTAATACACTGCATATTGTTGTCTTCTTAGTGGTTTTTCATAGTACAAGATGCAGACATGATATCCTGTCCAAAAATACTATTAGTACAAATCTTTTTATTCATTGAATTAAGAGAAAGTAGCTGTATATCTATCCTATTTTGTATATACGGATCCAAAATGGTAGTTCAGTCCAGTGGGTTATCCATAGGACTG
Source organism: Ctenomys sociabilis (assembly GCA_004027165.1). Classification (NCBI taxonomy): domain Eukaryota; kingdom Metazoa; phylum Chordata; class Mammalia; order Rodentia; family Ctenomyidae; genus Ctenomys; species Ctenomys sociabilis. The sequence continues at coordinate 78,990 of PVKA01004080.1, read as the reverse complement.
GCAATGTCAGAAGTTGTTACCTCGATCCTTTTACACCTCAACATATTAATATGGCTTTACTTTTTATGCCTCGTTTTTATACCTTTCTGCTGGATGGTTAAAACCAAGATAAAGTAAGACTTCTTGTTTTTATTTGTTTTGTTTTTCTTGTTTTTTTTCTTCTTCATTTTATTAGGGTTTGGGGAATTTTCAGATGTCCTTTCCTTGCTTCCTAATCTCTTTTCCTCCCTGCCCCACTTTTTTTCCTTTCCTTTTCAAGTTTTCTACCTTTAATTTTTCTCTTATTTTTATTATTCATATAAGTTCTCTTTTTCTCTCATTTTTCTTTTACCTTTTTTTTTTTTTTTTTTTTTTTTTTTTTTTTTTTTTTTTTTTTTTTTTTTTTTTTTTTTTTTTTTTTTTTTTTTTTTTGTGGTACCAGGGGCTGAACTCAGGTCCCTGCACTTGCCAGGCAAGCGCTTATTCTACTGAGCTATCACCCTGGTCCATTCTATTTTTCATCAGTTTACTTAATTACTTTTACTTCATCCTGTAAACATCTTTCTGTTGCCAAATAAGGCTACTGCAAAATTTTGCTTTCTTTTCCTCCCCCTCTCACAGTCGTGCTGGGTGACTACATATCCTAGAAGGTGAGGGAGCAGGGAGAAAAGGAGGAAGAAAGAGTTGGAGATCAATCCAACATGACAGCAAGCAAGTTGCTAAGACCTATCTTTGGTCTTCTCTGTGTGTCTCTGGCCATTGTTTCCCAGTTGGTGAGAAGTTTCGAGGCATGGTCACTATGAACAGCACATGCCATTTCTTTCTGCTGTGGTTGTTGTTTGTTTGTTCAATATGGCAGAAAGGTGTTGCTTTCCCAGTTTGGGCTGGTTATCAGAATGACGGTGAGGGCTAGCTAGATAGTTCAGTGGACTAAGGCATCTGCTTCAGCAGAGCACAGCAGCCAGGGTTCAATCCCCAGCTTGCTTGGTGGGTCCCACTCCAGGGGTGTGCTGAGACATTGATTGAGACTGGGCATGGTGGCACATGCTTGTAATCCCAGCTCTTGGGAAGCTGAAAACAGGAGGATCATTATGAGTCTGATCTGTGTAGTGAGACCCTGTACACCCTGCACATCCTGTAGACCCTGTCCTAAATTCATTAAAAAGAAAGAAAGAAATGGAAAGAAGATAAACATGTCACCCTCACTGCTTTGTGTTTACCTCCCACTCGTCAGCCACCTGTGTTTTTAACAGCCTCTTCCTTGGTGCCTGAGCGTGGAAGGCCCCCTAAGTCTGAGGCTCTCTGACACTATGATTGACTCCAGTGAAAACAAATTGGCTGCAAAACTTAGAGAACCATCCAGAGGCACCTCTGCCAGGCCCTGATAAATCACCTCCATGTCTGTTCCCAGGAGCTGCCTCCTGAGTATGCACTAGCCAAAACACAGTTGAGAATCTGGGCTTGGTTCGTGCCATGAGATAATGATTAGACTGGACAGATTCCGCTCGGTTGCTTAAGGGTGTGTGTAGACAAAGGACATCGTAGGGGGATGCAGATTACACTGGCTTTCTTGGTCTGTCTTTTCAAGATAAGGTGATGCGACTGCATTTAGTAGCTTGATGTATCTGTTTGGTTTGCCTTCTTGAGCCAAAGCTACTGGCCACCTATTTTACTGGAAGCATCACTCAGAAGTCAACTACAATGTCACTATAAAAATAATCTTATTAGATGAGAAGGAAGATCAACTAAGAATGTGGGCTTCTGCTGCCTAAACCTCTGAAAACTCTGCCACTTCCACTGGCAGACTGGTGGAGCCAGGCAGGTCACTTTCTGTCTTACAACTGTCATAAGCACAAGGGGATATAATTAGCTGGGCACAGTAGCACATAATCCCAGCACTGAGAAGTGCTAATGAACGAGCATCACAAGCTTGAGTCCTTCTTGGGCAACTTAATGAGACAGGAAAAAAACAACATAAAGCAAAAACACAAACAAACAAACAAGAAACCTCACGGGTCTGAGGATGTAGCTCAGAGGCAGAGCAGCCCTGGCTTCCATCCCAGTACGAAAGAGGGAGATACACATAAAAGGGATGGAGGAAGTAGACTGGAGTGTCTGGACTTTCATTATTTACAACATATGGAGCACAAAGCAGTGCATAGATTTCTTTGAGTCTTGTTAAACCCAAGTGATGAATCTGAGACTCAGAGATTTCAGGTGGCCTTCTCAAGGTGACACTGCTAGAGTGCTGAAGCGGAGAGTTGAGCTTCAGACTAACGACTGAGGCTCAAGTCTCTACGTACCCTTTTGCATGTGTTAGTGAGTGGTGTCGCTTTTAGCAGCATGAGTGGACGTGCACAGGCAATTGTAACTTGTTTTCAAGCTACGAGCCTCGTTAGGATGTCCTACTACTTGATTCTTCCCTATTTACTAATATATGTTGCCTCTCTTTAAGCTAAGTTCATTACAGGATCATTTTTAAAGGAGAAACACCAATTTGTTATTATTAAACATTTGAAAGTCTTGGCTTAAAGTCACGGGACAAGTGGGAATAATTGGGAAAATGATTCATAGGGGAAGGTCAAGGGGTAGTGTATGGATTTGGGGACGTAGACAATAGTAGCAGGGTGCAGATTATGAAAGATTTTCTGTACCAGTGTCTCTGCTGGAAATGCCTGCTGCCCACTGCCACCCACCTGATTGGCTCCTTTCCCAGGACATGCAAGTCTTTCAAATTAACACTATGTGTTTGATAAAGGATCCTTGTCTTAGTGAAGGATCTGGATAAGACAGTGAGGGGGCTGGCCAAATAGCTCAGCAGATTAAAGCACTTGAAAGCTGGCACAGGGGCTGGGGATTCGATCCTCAGGCCTGCCGTGCTGGCCCCACCCTTGGGGCATGCAGAGATGGTGCTGAGATATCGATTGAGACTGGGCGTGGTGGTGTGTGGCTATAATCCCAGCTCTTGGGAGGCTGTAAATAGGAGAATCACTACAAGTCCGATCTAGTAGTAAGACCCTGAACACCCTGTAGCTCCTTCCCTAAAATACAGAAAAAATAATAATAAATGGATAAGACAGTGAAAATGTAAGCTTGGGGTAAGATAAGCCATCTTGATTTATTTGAGCAACTAGGTCCAGCTATCCTGATATTTTCTAATTAAATAGACCCATGGCAATAATGATTATCATTTATCATTTATTATTTACTAGTAGGCAGAGTGGCACATGGCAGAGGGCAGCAATTCATGGTGGATGAAAACAGCAGAACGCAGCCGGGCGTGGTGGTTCAGGTCTGTAATCCCAGCACTTGGGAGGCTAAGGCAGGAGGATTGTTGTGAGTTCAAGACCAGCCTGAGTTACAAAGTGAGCTTAAGGCCAGCCTGAACTGCATAGTGAGACCCTGTCTCAAAACAACAACAACAACAACAAAAAAAAAAACCAGCACAACGGCAAGAGAAAAAAGGGAGGAACTGTGACAGAAAGCAAGCCTCTCTCCCTTCCTTCTATTGCATTCAGGGATCCTCCCCAGTGTGGGTGTAGCACTCACATGCATGATTGCGGCATAGGGTCATGAATTAATCACAAACACCAGGAAGCTGCCCTATGACTGCATGAAGCTTTGAGGGACATCTAGACTCAACCCACAAAACTAGCCTTTCTTCTGTGTGTTTAACATGGATTATCTCATTCCATTTATACAACAAGTGTATCAGGTAGATATTAACATTATCCTTATTTTACAGGTGAGGGAGCTGAGGCACCCAGATTTCCAGCTGAAATAGGAAGCTGAGAAATGTCCTACAGGATACTGATTCGTAGTTTTTGTGGCTATTTTTTTGATGGGTTGAAGCAGTTTGCACTTCTACTAGGCAAAATTCTCTAAGTTATCATAGAACTTTGTGAAGTCTAACTGCACCGCTCCTCCTAGGAAGAAACAAAACAAGTAACTGTTCCAGTGATAGAAGTAACGTGTTAAATACTGGAGAAACATGGAGCATATGGAGATATGTGAGTCATAAAGTATTAATTATCTGTGAAATTTATAATGAATAAGTATATTGCCTTAGTGTTGTATTAGTCATTTTCTCTTGTTACTGTGACAAATACCTGAGATAATCAGTTACATACAGAAATGATTTGGGTTTAATGATTTTATTCATTTATTTCTCTTTGTGGCAGGCTCAGCCTACTCTGGGAGCAGAGCTGGCATGGCGTGTGGGGCTGGGGATCGAATCGCGGTTCCTGCACACTTGCCTGAGCTTTCCTAACAGGTGCTTTAGACTGCTGAGCTATCTCACTGGCCAGGTTCATGGTTTTAGAGATTCATTCTATGACCTTTTGGCCCCATTGCTTTGAGCCTGATAAATGTATATAGTAGGGAGAACCCTCATTGGTGAGAAGTGAAAGAGAGGAAGATAGTTCTACTATCTCTTTCAAGAGCACGTACCCAGGGCATGCAGGGCTTTATTTATTTATTGCAGTACCAGGGATTGAACTCAGGACTTTGCACTTTCCAGGCGCATGCTTATGCTGCTGAGCTATATCCACAGCATGCAGGCCTTTTATCATGTTCTACCTCTTGAAGGCTGTACCGCTTACCAACAGCATCAAGTAGGAGACCAAGCCTTTAACACATGAGCCTTTGGAAGGCATCCCAGATGCAGATGAGTGTCCATTAGCTATGAGAATTTAATAACTTTTTGATGGGCTTGTTAGAAAACATGACACTAAGCAGACATCTTCCTCTTATATACAAGCAGATCGGTTGATTTCTTTGATCATAGCAATTTTCATCAATGCCATCCCTGCAAACTTTCACTTATTTTAAATCTATAGAAAACCCCAGTGAAAAAAGACCTTTGGTAGCCTCCAGCCATGAAATCATTGATCCAGAGGCATGATGGGAGCTTAACCACAGCCTCCATACGTAACCTGGTAGCTTCTGGAGATTGTTCTAGGTGCTCTTGTTCCTCTGGGATCATGAATAATGAATAATTCTTTTTAACCCTAGAGTCCTTTCTTAGGCAATAACCAGCTTCCCCAAAACTCTTTTTTTTTCCTTTTTCCATAGGCCCAACACTCTGTGTACTTTTTTTTTTTTTTTTTTTTTTTTTTAAAGCACTTGCTCTTGAAACTGTTCTTTGGTTCTCTATTACTTTCCTATCTTTGATGACACAGTGCTGCTGCCTCAGCTACATTGCAAGGTGTCTGGGAACCTTGTTGTCTTCTAGAGTTTTCAACGTGAATCCCTGAACTGTGGGAGTTACAGGCAATCTTTGTTAAAATGCAAATGTATGTTGGGAGAGGCTCTCTATTAGGCCCTGGCCAAAGGCCTAGAGCATTTAATCCCTGTGAGACAGCATTTCCCTGAGAGGTGTGACACAAGTCAGCAGAAGTTCTTAAAGGTGGTGGGAAAAGGTCTGGCTCAGTGCTGGCCTGGAAGAGCACACTAGCTATCTAAGGAAAAAGAAAAGAAATCATCTTCAGAGGAAGGTGAGCACTGAGGGGATAGGAAGAACACCCAAACCAGACTATTTTCTCTTTCTCTTCTTTCTCCTCCTGCTGGTACTGGGAATTCAATCCCAGGCCTTAACACTGAGCTACAGTAGCCCTTTCTTTCTTTTCACTTACATTTTGAGAGAAGAGCTTATTAAGGTGCCCAGGGAAGACTCAAACTTGAGATCTCCTTGTTTTAGCCTCCCAGAATTCTAGAATTACAGATGAACACCATCAAACCCATCAAAGTGGTCCTATCTATCTATCTATCTATCTATCTATCTATCTATCTATCTATCTATTATCTACCTACCTACCTATTTATCTTTTGGAGATAGGGCCTTGTTATGCAATTCAGGTTGGCCTTGAGTTTACTTTGTAGCCCAGGCTGGTCTTGAACCTGCAGCAATATTCCTTCCTCAGCTTCCTGGAGTACTGGGATTACAGGCATGTGCTACCACATCCATCATAGTTCTGCTGATGAGTGATTCTTGCTTTCTCATCAAACTTTCTCATGGGAGACTCATCTGGTGGATACTGTTTTATGTTGTTCTGGTGCTGTTCAAGAGATGCTGCCTTCCTACTTGCAGTACCATTAGTAGATACTCTTCAGCTGTCTGTGCGCCCTTTCACATTTCCTGGATGCAGAGATGTGTCTTGATAATGGTCATACCCTTCCTTAGAGACGCTTACAGCTGCATATGCTTGCATGGGAGTATAGACCCAGCCATCTTGGACCCATTCAGAACTATTTTATGGACTGTGCCTAAGACTGTCATCATTCCTGTGACAAATAGCTGAATTTGTCCTCCTGGACTTCTGGCTCTCTGCCTTACCCTTCACAAGGCTTGGTCCTCAGGGTACTCTTGCCTATGATATGATATGCAACATGATTCTACAGGGGTCAAGTCTACACCAAGGCTCAAGTATGAGGAAAAAGAAAAACATTTGGAATCCATTTCTTCTAGAAGAGAGGTCAAAGCTTTTGACACCCTTTTGGGGCCAATGCAGATGCAATTCAGAGGTGCCAAGTGGATCAACCATTTCAGTCACTTGTCACTGATATTGAGGAGGGTACATTTCAAAAAGTTCCCTGTCTTTGTTTTGCAAGAAAGGCAATCCAATTACCAGTGCCAGTCCTTGACAGAGAAAAGGGCAAAGGGTTCACTGCTGCTCAAACCAGCTGTTGTTGTTAGAATGGCACTGTGCAATTCACTCTATGGCTGAGGCTTCCCTTCAAACAAAAATAATCCCCAGTCTTTTTGACTCATCTTTCCTCCTAGTTCTTCAAAAGCTGGAGCTTTGTCTGGGGTTAGGTGTTTTGATGTGTTACTTTGTCTTCCATAACTAAGACCAAGGAAGACAGCTCCCCTGGTCTCTCCATTTGTTTGATAAAGGGATGAGTGACACAAGGGCTTAGGTTGGCTCAACAGCCCCAGAGGCCTTAGCCTCTCTGCCAAAACAGAATTTTCTTCAAGTGTGCTTATGTGTCTGGGGAGAAAGCAGTTGCTTTCTCCTTTGCAAGGCAGATTCCCCCCCCCCCCACCCCGAGGAAATTTCTGGAAGGGGCTACTACTTCCATACAGCAGAGCCAGATTGCCTGGGTGAATATTTGAAACCTTAGTCCACCCCAGCAGCAGCAACAACATACTTCACAATATTAACAGATGCTTTTCCTCTATTGTCTTTAATCATTTACTGCCTCATTATTAGTGTTTATGTCTCTGCCCTCAACCCCCAAATTCTATTTAGGATTCTGGGTCTATTGCTCCAGGAAAGGGGTGTGTACTTAGAGACCTCAAGACAGAAATAACTTATATTTAGGACCAAAATATGTGTTCTTGTCTCCCAGATCACACTAGGTCTTCGGGCTATCAAAGAAGGAAGAGAGACAGAAAAGCTTAGGCATTGATTTACCTACTCTCACTTCCTCAGCTTGAAGATGAAGGGAAGTAGTCAGAAGAACCAACAGATGTGTTGCAAGGGTCCTTGAAGCAGCAGAAAATATTCAGGTCAGTGGTAAGTCTGGGTAAGCAGTGATGTTTCTCTTGGCTTTGAGGGTGAAAGGTTTTTATGTGCTGGAGAAGAGTCCAGGGGTAATTGATAGAGCTAGACCAAAAGAGGACTGGCAAGAGGGAGCAGGGATGATGTGGTGGTAGCATGGACCATTAGCTTAGAGTCGGATGCAAAGATGCGTACAACAGGAGGTACCAACAAGGCAGAAGAACAAATGCTCCTCTGTATTCCCCTCACCTTAGCAATACTTCAGGGATTTACACAAAATTCTGGTGTGAGGAAAAGGATGTGCAATCTTGGGAGAATTTGGGCTCATTTTAAAGAGCCCAACAAAGATGAAGAGCAGTGACTTCTTTTATATATATAAGGATCTTAAATTCCTTATCAAGCAGAAAGTCCACCAGGCTCTCCTTTCTGGTTCTTTCTCTTTTTCTGGTTGATTTGAGCAATTAAAAACTTGAATTTCATATCTAATTTAAAACCCTTCCTTTTTTTTTTTTTTTTTTTTTTTTTTGCAGTCCAGCATGATCTGTGGCTCCACACCCTGAATCGTGAAAGGGTCCAGATCTGCTTTCTTTTTCTTCCTCATTAACTCCTCATCTTCTCACTCACTTGTGCTTGCCTCCTCCAAGAATGGGGTGAGATTTGGATCAAACCTCTTAGTGATTGTGATGGACTGAGAACTGGTGGGCACCTTATGACACCCACCTGAACTAAACTAACAGGGTGCTATGTGTGGGAGGCCCATCGGAAGATTGTCGCCAGCAGCATAAGAGGAAGAACTGGAGAAGAAGGAAGGACATTAGGGAGGCTGTTTGGAAAAGGTATTGGAAGCTGCTAGCTCTTTTTGGCTATTCTGCTGGAGAACTTTGTCATCCTGGCTTTCCTGATGAACTTGGCTGTTCTCATCAGAGGAGGATCTTGGGATCTCACTGTCGCTGAAGATGGTTGTAGTTCATTTTGGGGGACCTCTGAGCATCACTTCCTGGCTCCAGTGCAGATCCCTCAGCCTGCTGGCGCAGATCCCTCATCCCACTGGCATAGACTTTCTAGTTTCCACCACTGACCTTTGGGCCTTCCTAGCGCTGATCCATGTAACGGGCCTGCATGAGACATTGCTGTGGGCTCTATGCCTCCGTTAGACTTGTGGGAGGCATTGTTATGAGCTCTAGGTTTTCAGCTGGACCCATGCAGACCATGAGGATCCAGGTTCTCAGCTACATGCTTTGATCTGTAGTGTGTGGCCAGGTTTCCTTCATTCTTTGTATAGGATTCTTTGGGTGATTCATTAAAAAATAATCTTATAAAATGTGTCCTGTATTGTACTGTGCACCTTGCAAAATCCCCAAACCATGATACTGCTATTTGTAAGTTTCTTCTGATGTTCTACCACTTTTTGGAATACTGGCTCTTTGTAGGTATTTCAGGGATATTTTTCATAAGCTCCTCTCCCATTCTTGTGCCTACGGAACTTGATTTCCATGTGTAACTTATGCACTCTGTGCCTGACTTCTTGACTTCTCTGGGAGTCTTCTTATGGGTTTTTATAATAGGATTCCTTCCCCCAGAAGATGGACTTTTTAGGAGAAAGCTTAGATTCCCCCCTTTCCCCAGCATTCAATTCACTCCTGGGAATATCGCACATATTTCCACATCAGATAATGTCTTACCTGCCAGTGAGGACTGCTCTAGCCAGCCTCCTGCCTTTAGAATTCCCTAGTGAGGAATCTGACACAAGTCTTTGTATTTAGGTCTCATTTTGAAATTCAAGTTTTTCCAAGCATTCTTTGAGCAGGTTTCCTTTTAGGCACTGAGGAAAGGCTCAAGAACTTCGGTGCTTTTGTACATTTTTAGCTTGGAATCGAGCACCTGTCTTTCTTTGGTAAGGACTCCTCCCTTACTGAGTTGGTTGGGTGAGATGAAACATTAACCTGGCAATTTAAGACGCAGGAGACTCAATCCCCTCAATCAATGAATTCTAGTCTTTTGCTAACTGGAGTTGGCTGGGTTGTGGTGGTGAGACTTCAAATGTGAATAAACAGTGGACCCTTGACTCACAAACTCAATTCATTTGCAAGGGGTGGCTGTAACTCAAGTTGGTTGTAAGTCAAGACTTTTCTCCCATAAGATACAATACAAATACCCATAATGCATTCCAAACCTCCCAAGCCCTTAACTAACCTTTTCATAATAAAAAATGGTTGCACAAAGTGTGTAATTTACCAGAAACACCAATAATTTTCCTACTATATTCACCAAGAAGGTATAAATGTGCCCACCTTACCAGAAACAATAATTTCATACTATACTCACCATTCAAGGTGATATCTTTTTTTTTTTTTGCCTCTTGAATATATGTCATATTTATTTGTGAATTCAATGTTTTGAAAAATTAGAAAAAAATACATTTGCAACAAGGATGGCAAACATCAGTGATCACCAAGAGTCACTCGTTAAAGACATACTGTATATACTCAAAGTTCCCAAAAGTTAAATACCTTCCCCCATAACTTGTGTTACTAAATCTACCCTTGGAATTCTAGAAGGTTTAGAAGCTAAATAAGGATATCATCAAGGATAAAGGATTTTAGGCTATAACAACAGATATCCTCCAATCTTCATGCTTAGAAGAAGTAAACAATGTTTTTCTTCACACAATCTCCTTGCCTACTGCAGACTGAGTAAGAATGCTACTTTACTTTCACCTTTCTCAGGGTCACCAGCTCCACTTGCAGGCATCTACAGTCTCCAGGACAGAGGGAAAAATGGTAGTTACCCTCTGGGTCTTCAAAGGTTTTACACCGAAGTGACACCTGTCAAGGTGATATCTTTAGTTTGCTGGAAGGGAGGGAGACATAGAAAATGGAAAGTGGTTGTTGTTTAGAAGGAAAGTCCCCCTTCCACAAGAATATCAGGAACCAGAGCTCCGACTGGCATTTATGTTCACTCACATGTGCTTATAAGTGGGCACTGGAGGACTGTTTACAACTGCACAAGTGGTTGGCATTCTGGTTGTAACTCAACATTTTGGTGGTAAGTTACACCCAAAATTCCAGTGGTAACCCAATTGCTCATACATGAGGCAGGTTGTAACTTCAAGTTTCACTGTAGTCACTTTTCATGAAACTCTGGAGAGAGGGAGCTCTTAGGCTGCCCTCCTCAGGATGTGGAGGCATTCATGGCCTGTTGTCTTTAGGGGTTTAGCCAATGTTTTCAAACAAATAAAAATGTCCTAGTCTACATCTGCATATTCATATTCGTTAAAACCTTTAAAACATCATCTAGCATCTGAAGAAAAGTTCTCAACTCCAAAGGTAATAACTTCCGAGGTACCAAAAGCATTACATACTAAATGTATTAACTGCTTACACACTCCTCTGAAATAAAGACCACCATTCCCACTTCAGTCCGAAAACCTGAAAGCCAGAGGTCATATAGCGTGTGGCCAAACTGGAAACTAAATCCATATCTGATTCCAAAATTCAACCTGCAAATGATGAGCGATGTGACAGCCGTCTAGTACAACTACCTCTTGAGCTGCGGTTGTTACAAGGGATTGAAATATGTTCAGGCCACACACATTGTAGATTTAATAAATAATGTATGCATGGCTATTTCTCTTATATATTAACTCAGTTTAGTACACAATGAGAACTCTTTTGGGAGTAGGCATAATTCTAGGTGCTAAGGGCACAACCAAAAGTAGGTGCTAGGTGCACAAAACTAAAATCCCTGTCTTCACGACAAAAAGTCATACTGTAATATATATATACGTATACATATATAATATTATATATATGTTTAATTTTACCAATTAAATGAGGCCAAACGTAATTATCATAAAGAGAAGCTCAAAAATAATTTTACTATTTAAAATGAACCTTCAGACTGGACATAGGTGGACACCACTGGTACTATTTAACTAATTATCAGGACAGGGTCCAGTAGATAGATAAGGGAGGGGTTTGTTGACCCAGAGAAACAATATCTGGGTCATAGAGGAAATATTGGGCAATCTCCTTGGGCAATCTCATTTATCTATCTCATATCCACCATATAATTTGGGCAATTTATTACTATTTTGGTAAATTAGGATTAGAATTTTATTGGTATAAAGGAATCTCAGGAGCACCGCTTTATGTGGGGGAAGTATATTACTTTACTTCTGGTTTACCTGTTGATTCTGGGATTCTGAGGCTCCTTCTAAAGCTCAATAGGAGCGACTGGCGAGCTCCAATAGGGTAAAAATCACCTCTTGTCTTGAATTTCAGCCCTTAGAATTTTTAAAGAAGAGGCAATCATATACTTAATGCCAGTCAAAGGCTAAGGTTTAACCAATAGAGTCATATTGCAGGAAAAAAGTGTCAGTAAATTAGCTTTTGGCATTTCTGTCTCATCCTTCACTGGCCATTAGTGTAAATTCAGATTTATTATCACAGGAAATTCTTCCCAGTCCCGGAATAGGTGAAGCGATAAGCGTTGAGGCATTATCCTCTCCATGTGCCAAGAGGAGAAAAAGAAGGGCAGAAGGCTGGCTTAAATAAGGGACTTCTCTTTGCCTCACAGTTTCTTCACTTCCAACTCCTGGACTGGGTTTTTGCTGGTCCCTTGCTACCTCCTTGCACGCTTCGGGCTTAAGCCGCTAAATTTGGAACCGTAAAACTACATTTCCCACAATGCCACGCGCCGGCTGGGCTCGCTTGGGATTCTCTAATGTACCATCAGAAATACGGTTAATCAAACTCACACTTATAGGAAAAACAGAGTTATTATGTACTTCTCTAACAGGATGGTTTTTATCTTCTTCACATGTGGCCCCGAATGCCCGGTGAAGAGACCGCTGCCTAGGGGAATTTGTTCAGGCGCCAGCTCTGGTCACCCTTCTCTTCAGGCCCCGGCTCCTGCCAGGACCCCGGGGGCCTCGGAGTGTCATTGGGGGAATGACCGCAGCCTTGGCCACTGCAGCTGCCACCGCGACCATGGTCTCCGGCAGCAGCGGCCTCGCCGCCGCCCGCCTTCTGTCGCGCACCTTCCTCCGTGAGTTGGGCTGGGACACTTTGTCTTCCTGGATTCTGCGTGTGCCCGGACGCGCTGGGCCCGACCTCCTGGCCCAGGCCGCGGTTAGGCCGTCCGGGGAGAAACTGGCGGGGCGACGGGACGGAGGGGCCCTGACCTCCAGTGGCGCTTTGGGGTGCAGAGGGAGCTTTGCTGGATACGTGGGTCGTTGGCGGGCGGGGACCTGAGGTGGCCGAGCCAGGACTGCGGTCTGAGAACTTTGCAGATCTGAGAGCACGCTGTTGTGCTCGCGGTGGCGGTGGTGGGGGTGGCGTCCAGACCGACCTATATGGAGTGAGGGGCGGAGAGGCTCAGGTGAACGCAGCTCGGAGGCCGGCGAGTTGAGAGGTGGGGGAGAGGCTCTCTCTTACACGGAAGGGTCCTGCTGTTCGACCTGTATAATCTGTGAGAGTAGATGCAAGCGCAGAGGGAAGGCAGTTTGTGCATCCAGCGCCAGCGTAGCCTTGTGGACTCCTAGATACAAGCTTAACGTTGGCTGGGACTTAACCCACTTGTATACAACGTCAGCTCCGCGCGGTGGGAACACCCCAAGTTGCTGAAAACGCCCCGCTTAGCTTCTAGTCTTTGAATACTGATAACAGTTAAAAATGCTCTTGATGGTCAAAGTCTCATGAGTTTACTAGGCAAGTTATAGTAGGAAGGAAGTTTGGAATCAGTCACATCAAGGAGTGAAGTCTGGCTAGTTTGTTTACGGTTTCTTGCCCCATTGTGTCAAGTTGTATGAACATAACACCATATTTTAATGAATTTGAGGCACCGTCACCAATGAGGTGCACCATTATTTTATCTGCCAGTGACAAAGGAATCCACTGTTAATTAAAATCACGATGTGTGATTGGTTGTCAAATACTGATTTACGAGATGCTAAAAATGAAAGACCTGCATATTAGGAATCTGATTCCAAGGTTTTCCATCGCTGGAGTAGTCTTAAATTAGCCCAAGTTATGTGATTAATCTGTTACAAAGACTGAGAGGTCTTAAGATCTGAACCAAGGTAGTTCCCATTAAAGCTGAGGTTTAATGGATAAAAAAAAATCCACAGGTGGCAGTGTTTAGTGTATAAAAAAATCTTTCCATTGGCAAGCCTCCGAAAGGTCTTTCTCATGCCACATTTCTAAGCCTATTTGCACTCTCTTTGAGAAAACAGACACAATGTCACCTTGCAAAACCTTTTTAAAAGTGGTCACAAATTATTTAAGCCTACAGGTTAACATCTCTAGGGTACTCTAGAATTTTCTGTTCTGCTCAGTTTTAGTTGATGTACAGTATGTGCTGAGGTCACAAATGTTGCAATATTGATTTTTTAAAAAAAGTTAAAGGAAACACTCATAGATCTACTTTACTTGGGCAGCACAGAACATTTAGAAATTCCTGAGTTCCCCCCCCCTCCATTTTATAGCTTGTGAAAGAAAAGAAGGAATCCAGTTGAAGGGAGGAGGCAAAAAACAAAAAACAACAACAACAAAAAACACCTTGAGAAGTATTTCTGCCATGAGAAGGGTTAAGAATTTATAAACAGCTTTGAGGTTGAAATAGTGAAGTTATTTTAAGAAAGACAGAGCAATTCAAGATCTTTTTTTAAAAAGTTTATCTGGCATCTGTAGAGGTGATACCTCCCCTTCCATGTACTTCAGTCACCTGAATTGTCTGACAAACTTTCCTTTTGAATCATGGGGACAAGGTCATGCTTAACAGCCTTTATGTGGCACAATTTGTAGTTAGTTTAGGCTTTTCCAGAAAGAAGACAGTTGAAGTTCCAAGCAGCTGAACCCTTAGCTAGAGAGTGAGACCTGGAGACAGCATCCACAACCCAAAATACACACAATCCCCATGTCAGTGCCCACACTAGAGACTCAGTGTCCCCAGGGCAGAGTCCAAGAACTGGTGAGGGGCCTGAGGGGGTTTCCTCTCGCCCCATGCAGTGACACTTCCATTTTCTCTCTTTCTATAGTCTCAAACTGTGGAACCCCTGAAGTAAGTTCTTTTAGTTCTACCTTCCTCTCTGAGTGAGGAACAGTCATGCTAAGTGGGATGGGGGTAGTCAAAAAATTTCCCTTCCTTCAGAAAGAGAGAGGAGGCAGGGGGAAGCGGTAGAGATAGGCAGTTGCCAATGTTTTAGCAAGAAACAAAAACCACAAAGGTAGGACTGGATGAGGGAGGTAGAATTTTATATTTATGGAGAGAAATGTATGCTGGAGTTTGAACTTCAAGATGTAGTTTAAACTTCAGGAGATCAGACGGTTCTGCCCAAGTGATCTTGCTCCTGAACTGCTGGAGACCAGAGGGTTAGTCAGACTTGGCCATGGCCCTGTGCCTTATGTGCTTTACTCCTGTAAGCTGCTAATGGAGCAGTGCCCTGGGCCCTTGACTATAGGGTATGAAGGAGCTACAAGAAACCTTTGATGGCTCCAATGGCTTCCAGTTCAATAAGGTGTGTGTGTGTGTGTGTGTGTGTGTGTGTGTGTGTTTTAAGTGTGGGAAAATTTATTAAGGAATAGTAACAGGGAGTAGGAACAGCTCCTGAGACAGGAGGGGTTCTGAGTCGGTTAAGATTTTGCAAAGGTTTCTCCAAGACTTGCCCCTGCCTAAGGCAGTCGCTCTTAGGTTTCCTGCTTGCTAGAATCTTTCTCTCATTGAGTCAGTGCCCCACTGGTAAATTTCCTGAGCTGTCTTATTTCACTGCAGGATTCTCAGCTCTTCTCCTAGAGTAGGAACTTAATGGATATGTTCAAAGAGTGAACTTGTCTATATCCTGAGGGCACAGGTGAAGGACCCCTGAATACAGATGGAGTTGGGGCTGTCTGACACTTCCTACATGGGTTCTGAGAAGCAGGGCAGTGAGGCAGGGCTTAGGAGCTATAGGAAGGCAGAACTGCAGGGCAAGACGGTCCTCAACGGCCAGCTTGATGCTGACTTGGCGAGCAATCTGAGCCCAGGAGGTTGGCGCTTTGCCTGCTTCCCTGCTTGCAACACTGACTAAGGCATTCAGTGCAGAGGAGAGGCATGGGCAGTCTTCCTCGAACCCCTGACCTTGGGCAAGGCAGTAACCCCTGTGGGGTTTCATCACAGCAGGGCCCAGCCCACGCATAGGTCAGATGAGGGCTCTGCAATCTGTGGGTTCCTGAAAGAAGACACATGTAGCCCCAGTTCAACCGTGAGGCTCTAGGTTTTGAGCAGCTTGTAAAAGGAGAGGTGAGTTAGACAGTGAACACAGTCCAGGTCAGGGGAAAGGTTCAGTCTTATAATAGATGCTCAATTATATGCCAAATGAGAACATAAATGAATGAATGAGTGAACAGTGAGTAGGGTAGGAGGGAAGTGGAGGAAGCAGTCTGGTGGTCCTCAGGTGATTGCATCAGAAAGTCAACCTGTTTCTCATTCCTCGCTAACCAAGGGTGCTGGCTTTTGCTCAAGCATTTTCCTTTGTTTTCCATCCTGGTGCCCTCTGCATCCTCCCTGTAAGATGGGACTTATTGTCTGACCCTCTTTGGGGCCCCTGACCCCAACCCCACCTCTGAAGCCCTTTGCTTGAACAGCGGACCCTGGGCTGTACTGTCTGTGCTTCCTCTAAAGATGTGGTCAGAGAACAAGGATGAAGGCTTCTGGTTGGTTTGCAAGCACTCAGGTCACCAAGCTCCTTCCTTTCTACCTGTGCCCAGTGCTTGGGGATGAGCAGAGGCTTGGATCAAGAGGAGATGAGTTGGGTGGGGTGCACTGAGTGGCTGCATCCGGGTACCTAAGAGCATCATAAGTGTGGAGCTACACAAGAGAACCCAGAAGGGGCCCTGCAGCCTTGTGCCCCTTCCTGGCTCTTGGGACCATGGGCTGGCATCACACATTTTCTGGGAGGATGGAGGTAGCGCCTCTCAGCATGCACTGCACGCTTCTAGCCTCCCTGCCCTGGCCCTGCCCTTTCCAGTTTTTGGTTTGATTATGTACAAGGCTGGGAAAAGGCAGGAAGAAGACAGGGAATAGGGCAAGCTCATGGCTCGAGAGTCCCCAATCCAGAGCCCTTTATAAAGATATGGAATGTTTTAATAATTGATACTATACAAGAATTGGCAGCAATTTTGTTCTTGTTAGTGCTTAGTTGTACTTATTAAAAACTAGTGGTGCTTTAGCTTTAAATGTGAAAACTTATTGGAGAATAGTAACAGGGAGTAGGAATAAGTGGCTCCTGAGACAGCAGGAGTTTTGAATGGGTCGCCCTTGTCTGAGGTTTTGCAAAGGTTCCTCCAAGACTTGCCCCTAAGGCAGTCGCCCTTAGGCTCCCCACTTGCTAGCATCTCTCTGTTATTGTGTCTGTGCCCCACACTGGTAAATTTCCTGAGCCCTATTTCATTGCTGGGTTTTGAGCTCTTGACCTAGAGCAGCAGCTTAATGAATATTTTCAAGGGATGAGCTCATCTATATCCTAAGGGCACAGGTAAAGGACCCCAGAACATAGTTGTTAAGGTTCTTAACCAACTAGTGAAGTCAATATGTATGTATGTATGTGTGTGTGTGTGTATTTTGTTTTGTTTTGTTTAATGACCTTTACAAAATACTTTGTTGAACTGTAAAAATCAGGCATAATTTTCCTTCTGTGACATCAAAATACTCTTAAATTACAGAATAAAAATATTGAGAGAATGAAGTGAAGAAATGTTATACATAGATTTCTTACTGTCATTTTACATGAACTCTTAGGAGTCACTGTAGCACTTAGAGATCTTTTGTACCTACATTTTCAGGGTGGCATCATTAGTTTGGTTTGATCTGTGTCATGTGTGGTGGGTAATTTAGGGAACAGTCTTCCTGGCACATGAACTTAAGAATTTTGTAAGAACTAAACATAATTTTTGGGTTTTACTTGTGGCATGCTTTTATACACCTGTGAAAGTGCTTGTGCAGGAGGGGACGGGATAACGCGACTTGAGCAGTACAACAAAAGGAACCAACGGAATTTATACATCAAGTAAATTGTTCTGCATGAAACTATTTTAAGTAAAAACAAGAATATTTAAATTTATGTATGCGTTGTACCCTTTAAGGAAAAAAGACACAAGATTTAAAATCCTTTTAGTTGAAATTCAATGTAATTAAGCCACAAACTGTGTTTTGGGTTAATTCATATGACCATGTTTATTCTGTTCCAAGGCATCTGTCTCTCTGAGTGACATATTCTCCAGTAGACTTTTATTTTTTTAATTAATTTTATTGAGAAGCAAATAGCAATGAGACAGTTTTAAAACTGATTAGTAGGACAGTTTCAATAATTAATACATTGCACATTGTTGTCTTCGTGGTGGTTATTCATAATACGAGATGCAGACATTATATCCTGTCCAAACACTGTTAGTACAAATCTTTCTTTTCATTGAATTAAGAGAAAGTAGCTATATATCTATCCTAACAATTTTGAAACTCAATTCTTTTTTTTTTTTTTTTTTTTTTTTGATGGAGCCAGGGATTGAACTCAGGCCCTGGGAAGTCAATAATAAATGAGCATATTTGTCAATATTAAATGAATATCTAGTTTTGCATTAGCATAGCAGATTATTTGAGATTTGGGGATTAAGTGGCTGTTAGGTATTCTGCTGTATTCTAAAGTCCTATAGATGAGGACTACAGTAGTCATACATATATTATATAGGCTTAAGGCTTGCATATGTTTAAGTGGATTCATGTGCTGGGATCTTGGTCCCTAGGGTAGGAGTTTTGAGAGGTAGTGGAATCCTTTGTGGTTGAGCCAAAAGGAGGGGATTCTGGGTTTCGCTCTCAGAAGAGGTTAGTATTGGGCTTCTGAGGTGAGTTCTTGGAGTGAATGCTCCTAAGTACTGGTTGTTGTGAAACAAGCCTGCCTTGACTCTTCTTTTGGGGCTGGCTTCCTTCTGCCTCTCTGCCAAGCTGTGATGCAGCTAACGGTCCTTACTTGAGGACAAACAAGTGAGGCTGCTCCATCCTGGACTTTAGCCTTCTAATCTGTGCACTGAATAAATTCTTTTTTTTTTTTTTTTTTTTTTTGACTTGCTCAGCCCACCCTGGGGGCATGGCTGGCGTGGCATGTGGTGCCAAGGATCCAACCCTGGTCCTTGTGCTTTTGCCTACACTTGGCCTAAGCAGGTGCTTTTAAAACTCTTTATGAGTGGCTGGCCTCAGGTACTTCATTATAGCTATAAAAATGGATTACTCTAGTTGATAAGTATTTGTGTCTTAGATTCATGAATATATGCATGAATAAATGAGAGGCAGTGATGTTGGTTAAGAAGTAATTTGGAGATGATATTGTCACGAACTGTGTCTTGGGTTATTGGTTGGAAATGTGCTAAGTAGGAGTCATGCAAGGCTGTGGTTTGAGTCCCAGCCACGTAAGATTCTGGCTGTAGATCAGACCTTGAATCCCACTAGCCATCGTATAGGTGGTATAGCAGTTATGTGTGGGAAAGAGGACTCAGCCCAGAGCTGCCTGACGCAAACCTGTACCCATGTTGAACGCACTTTCTTTCACATTACTCTGTCCCTTTCTTTTAGCCTTTCTATTTCACTTTGTACTTTTGTAGGGCCTCTCTTGTTCTCTTGTGAGCCCACCACAGTGAACATTGCAAAGCAGTGTGATCTGTTCATTCTGTGTCAGTACTGATAATGATAATAAAATAACTACTAGAGCCAAAAGACTTATTGTACTCTCGTCACTATTTTACATGCTATCTTTTTTTTTTTTTTTTTTGCGGCCAGTGATTGAATTCAGGACCTTGCACTTGCTAGGCAAGCACCTGTTCTCCTGAGCTATCTCCTAGTCCCCTTATATGCTATCTTTATAAACTCATTTAGTTCTCATATCACCCAATGAGGTACGGTACATATTATGTTTCTTTTTTTGCAGAACTGGGGATTGAACTCAGGCCCTTGTGCTTGCCAGGGAAGTGCTTATTCCACTGAGCCATCTCCGCAGCCTATCTATTTTTAGAGTGTACCTTTATACATTTTTTCATGCTAACAACTTACAAATGTACTTGTGCATGCTACACATTATATGTAGGCATTTATCAACATCAGTATTTAGAATATGCTTGAGGACACAAGTTATGAAGCTCATCGATACATTGATTTACCATTTGTTACTAGTTGTGTTATTGGTTTATGGCCTTTCTCAGTTTGTTTTTTAGCTAAGGGCAAGCATGTGTTCGACTGCCAGCACAGCAGCTCCTTGGGGGAAATCTCTCGGGCTGGAAGTCCCTGTTGTGGTCTGAGGTCAGGTGTGCAGTTGTGCCCACTGTGCCAGGACGTGACCACAGTTCTCCCTCTTGGCACCTTACTGAGCATAGTCACAGAATGTAGCTGTCCACTGCTCAGCAGTTCTGAGTGCACCCAGAATGCTCCTCACTGGGTGGTAAGGATGAAATCTGGGCCTTTCTCTTCCCTGGAGGTATGGGAACTCGAAATACCTGTGCCAGTGTGGATAGTGGGGCTCCTGAGGTTGGAAAAGTTAGGAGGTAGGGATTCAGATGAGACTGTGATTCAAAATGATTCTAGTCAGAAAGCATGCGGTGGGGCCTGGGGAGATGTGTGACGAGGTGTTTATTTCTGGAACTGCCTTTGAGGAGCTACTCAGAAGTAGGTAAAAGGCTTAGCCACTTAGAAGAGGCCGAGGTGGGTTGTAGACAAGACAAAGCTGGTGCTTTTACCAGTTTTAGAAAGTAGCCTACAAGCCATGTGCTTGTCTTCAGATTTTGGGATAGAAGGTGGTTGTATTAACCAGATTTCTCTCTCTCCCACAGTTTGCCTCTTACTGCATTATTGTTTACAGGAGCTGGACTTTTAAAAATGGAGTGAAGTGGGGAATGCACGTGGCTGCTTAATAATTACTAGTGAGCATGGCACTAGTTTTCAGTCCCTGTGTTTTTGTTTTACTTATTTTGAGCCATTTATCTTTGAACTCTTATTCTTTCTGAGGAATGAAAGTGATAAACCAGCTTTTTCTCCGAATTTAGAAAAAGCTGTAAGACTGTGGTTCTCAGGAAGTACGAGATCTTGGCGAGTAGAGCAGAGTCTTTTTTTAATTTTATTTTACTTTTTTTTTGGTGGAACCAGGGATTGAACTCAGGCCCTTGCGCTTGCCAGGGAAGCACTTATTCCACTGAGCCATCTCCCTGGCCCCCAGAGTCTTTTTTATTGTTCTGATTTATTGCTGTGGTCTGCATCTCCCATTTTAAAAGTGATGTTTAGGGGCAGAAAAAAAACGATGATGTTTGGTGTTTAAATTTCCATGATCACCATAGAGCTTTTAAATTACCTGATTTTTTTGTTGTTGCTGTTTTTTGTCACTAAAATGAATTGATCAAAAGTTTGGAAAAGTTGTAATATGTTATATTTTCTTTACTTTCAGTACAACAGAGTGGAATTCGACATTGTTCCTATGCAGGTTCCCGGAAACATCTGTATGTTGATAAAAATACAAAGGTTATTTGCCAGGGTTTCACTGGTAAGCAGGTATGTATATCTAGATTTTTTTTTTTAATATCTAGAGTTTTGAAGTGTAGACTAAAGATTTTTTTTTTTCGTAGGTTATGGGCAGAATATATTTATTGAGAGAAATAAAGCACCTGTTTGAGAGAGGTACAGGAGGGGGATCCCTGAGCAGGTTGTCCCCTAAAGATTTTAAAAAAACTCTTTCCTGCTTTTTATGTCATGAAGGTAGTGATTGAAAAATTATACTGTACAGAAATGAGGTTGTATCTGGAGTTTAGATTCTGTGTTCAACCTGTCAGGGGGAAATTGTGTTTTAAACTACCCTGAAATGCATGGGAGAATACTATGTTGACTACTCACTTCCTGTCTTCAGCAAATATGCAGCTGTTTCCCTCCAACATTGGGACAGATCACTATTACTTTGATTAAGCACTAGATAAAATAGGTGCTTCTGTCTCGGTCTTGTACAAATAAATACTTGTGGGTGGACGCATGGGGTCCACAGTAAACGTGGAGCAGCTCACAAACCCACAGAGGCTGGGGGAACTGAGACCGACAGAACGACCTGCCTGTTGACTTTTCCCATCTTATATTCTGTGGGGCACAAAGAGCCTTGAAAGGGACACACAGGCAAGCTGCCTTAGCTATTTTAATTCTCATTCACTATCTTTCTTGTGATAGAATTCATATAAGCTTAAATATATCTGTGGTGCAATTCTACAAAAAAAAGAAATGCAGCATAAGAACCTACTTTTCTTTTTCTATTCTGCTCATCAAACATTTTTCTTCTTAATAAATTGGCATTTGTCCTCTCAGATATTTTTCTTGCACTACAGACATATTTATATTTCCATAATGTGTTCTTTACAGGTTTTTTTTTTTTTTTTTTTTTGTCTTTTTTGAGACAGGGTCTCACTGTGCAGTTCAGGCTGGCCTTAAACTCACTTTGTAGCTCAGGCTGGTCTCGAACTCACAACAATCCTCCTGCCTCAGCCTCCCTAGTGCTGGGATTACAGGCATGCGCCACCACGCCCAGCTCTTTACAGGTTTTATATTATATCTGTGTATATCCACGATTTGAAGTATATTCTATTTTTCCCTCTCCAATTAAAATTGCACTGTCTAGTTTTTCTATATTAATATGAGCATATAATCAAGTGCTTGGTTAATTCACATTTCCCATAAATGTATTGATTTTGTTTTTCTCTGCTAAACTTTGTATGATCCTATGACATTTAAACTTCTGAGCTTTTTTGTTATAACCATTTGTGCATGGTATAAGCACTATTTGGAACTGTTTAAATTCAGGTTGGCTTCATTGTCTTTAGGTACCTGCAAACTTTTTTTTACTCACCTTCCTTGTTTGGGAGCTTTAAAGTACTGAAGAGCCTTCATTGCCTCAGTTAGGTTTGTTGATGAAATTTCTGTGAGACTCATAGGTTTACTCATGGATTTTTTTAGCTGTATTTTGCTCTTCTGCACTGTGAGGTAAATTCCTTACAGTGATGTAAGTCTGATGTCAGAGGCTTCCTTTCTTCCGCAGGCAGGTGTGCAGTGTGGCACGTGAGTCTGTTCAGTGCGCACAGTATTGCACACAAGAATGAGGCAGGCTTGTATTTTCAGGTCCATTCCAGCAGTGCGCGGCTCTGGTGGGTGTCATCCGATTTCTTCTACTAGTTTATAAGTTGCTAACATTGTTCCTATTCTTGGTATGTAGTGGCTGATGGTAATGAGAAAACTAAGGACAAGAGGCTGATTTTCAGGAATCATGGCTTGTATTTTGACACCATTTCAGAGCAAAATAACACTGGCTCGTTTGAGTTTACTGGCACTGTCCTCTAGTGCAACGTTTCTCAATTTGCCTGGAGTGAGAGCCAGTTTGGATATTTGTTTTTAATTTCTAATCTAATGTAGATCTATTATTTTGTAAAATACAGTAAAAATTACAGCAATGACATAGTGCTATATTTGTAAGAATTCTTTTATTTTTTATTCCTTTGCTCACCCCTCCTTTATCCTTTTTTTTTTTTTTTTTTTTTAACTTTCTGGTCACTTTCTTTTCCTTTTGCTTCCTCTTATGATGTTATGGAGTAGCAACGATTTATAGACACACCACAAATAGAGCTATTTTAAGAGAGAGCACTGGCCTTTTTTCCCCCTCTAAATCCTGTCACTACCTTAAACCAATTGCTTAGCTAATTGGGGCCAACTTTCTTACATTGAAAAAGGAGTTGAATCAGAAAGTTTCTGAAGTTTTAAGGCTCCAACTGTATACCTTAAATAATTAAGAACTTGAATAGTTCTGGTCTGAACAAAGAGGCTGAAGTTTCATTAATTGAGATGGGTAGGCTGAGAAAGGAGTGATCAGGAATGCCTGGGGTGCCTGCTAGTTCTAGATCTTAGGTAGGCCCTTGCTGTTGTGCATATGGAGCCCAAGGCAGAGAGAGGTCTTGGTGAGGTTCGTGGGCTGCTGTGCGTGGCAGGGATCATCTTACGGTGGTGTTTATTGTCATGAGTAGGGATGCAAACACCAACGGCACACATGTAGATGGAAAAGACTAAGGGGAGAGAAAAAAAGGGAAAACGAGGGGAAGCAAAGCTCCAGCAGCTTAGTGCAAAGGAATCTTCCAGTCCCTGGAGCCATTTTTGGTTGTTAGACCTCGATGGGTTTTGCGAGAGGATATAGAACTGGCATCTGATGGAAGAGGCTGGGAATCCTCTTCACTGACCTACAAAGGGCTCCCCTAACAGAGGAGCACTGGTTTCAAATTGCCAGTAATGCTGCAGTTGGGGAGGTAATGTGAATCAGTAGGGAAAGGCTCAGGATGCAGGCTGGGCAGGTTAAAGACTCACTTAGGGTTACTGACTCTGGTGTACAGTGAGACTGCTTAGCAGGGTTTTGTTTTCTCTTCAGGCACTGTTTGGCTCCACATGTACAGTCTTAGAGAAGGAAGACTGTTTTGATTGTGCATCGTGAAGCCTATTTTGCATCACGGTCCACAGCTGTTTAATAAGTTAATGAGAATGCTGTCAGGAGTACTTATTGCCTGGGAATAGTTCGTCTGCAAGAGCTTCCAAGACTGCCTTTGGCTCTCTGTACTCTTCCAGGTTGCCTTTCTTCACAGGTGCTGTGCTCTTTTTCCCTCAGGGCACCTTTCATAGCCAGCAGGCATTGGAGTATGGCACCAAACTTGTTGGTGGAACCACGCCAGGGAAAGGAGGCAAGACGCATCTTGGCTTACCCGTTTTCAATACTGTGAAGGAGGTAATTCATTGTACCAGAGCTTGCAAGAAAAGCAAAGCAGATATCTTAACTATGTCCCTTTGGGAGAACCACTTGTTTTTTGAATAGCCAATAATCTAGAGAGATTTGAATCATCTTGAAACTCAGGATGTCATTGTTTGTGCATAGTGCATAAACCTGCAGACATGCATGTAGACGTGTGTCAGGTTTTTTTGTTTGTTTGGTAGAATTGGGGATTGAACCTACGTCCTTCACACCGAACTACATCCCAGCCATTTCTATTTTGCGATAGTCATTAAAGTCAATAAACTGTCCAGGCTGGGCTTCAACTTGTGATCCTCCTGCCTCAGCCTCTCAGAGTGGTGGGTTACAGATATGTGTCACCACTCTGGCTGTAGTGCAAGGGTCAGGAGCCACCCTTCCTTCCTGAAGATGGGCTGTGTGATAAACAGGAGGTTTTTCAGGCACGCTGGCCCTCAGGTCTCACTGCACCCCATGCACAGAGGTACCCTCATGAGCTGCACTGTAAAGCCAGGGGGCACCTCCAGTGCAGCGAGGCCATGAGTGCCGGCTGCCGAGAGGCTCACAGCAAGTGGCATGGTGCTGTGTGAGCACCTGACACTGCAGGTCTTCTTTTCTTCAAACTGCTGATTTCTAACTAATACTTTTTTAAAAAAATTGTATTTGATACAGGGTCTTACTGTGCAGCTCAGACTCATAGTGATCCTCATGTTTTCATCCTTGCCAGCACTAGAATTACAGGTGTGGGCCACCATCCTGGGGCCGGCTCAGTGCATGTGGTGCTGGGTCGGGGCCAGCGTGGCATGTGGTGCCGGGTGCCATAGATCAAACCCCAGTCCTTGTACTGGCATGAGCAGGTGCATAGTCTGCTGAGCTGTCTTTCAGGCCCTCTAACTGATGCTTTTAAAATAATGTTTTAAACTGCTTTGTTCATAACCATTTTATATATATTGATTATAAAATTCAAATCCCATGAAGGTAGGTAACAAATTTTGTAGTGCTTTTTGTATTACATATTTTGCCTCTTTTGAGAGCTAATTGAATCAACCCTGGCGATCAATGGGGTGACAGATGTCGTAGCCAGATCGCCCTCACATCCATGAGAGCTAATTGAAGATTGATATGTTTTCCTCACATCCTTTCCACTTTTGTATGAAATTTGCACAAAATTATAGTGTGTTTTTAAGAAACTTGTGTACAAGTTCTTAGTCTGTGTTATAAAAATTATGGAGTAAATTTAATAATTTGTACAGATATATTGTGAAGTATTGCATTTTTTTATTCTTTTAAAGTGCACATTTATAGGTCTAATCTCATGACTGAATACTAACCAAATTAAGGTTAATTTGTATTCTTAATCCTAACATGCCAGGAAGAAAAGATATCTTTCAAATTTAGAGACTTCATCCTACTTTAAACTTGGAGCTGGTGCTATAGCTTTGTGTGTTTGTGTTTTAGATGCTGTTTTAAGAGTAAAGCATTAGTGTTAATGTGTTCTGCAGAGTGCTTTTTCCCTATCTTACTTTGTTTTCCTTAGATAAATTTTGGCCAGGCGGTGGGGTGTGTGCCTGCAAGTCTAGCTCTCTGGGAGGCGGAGGCATGAGGATTGTGCATCCAAAGCCAGCCTAGAGCGTAACGAGGCCCTCGCTCAAGAAGGACCAAACCAAACCAAAAGACTTACTTTTATTACTAAGCAATTTATTTATTATTTACAGTGATAGAAATATGTATGACATTTGAAATATTCTGCATTTCTTTCACAGATACCATTTCTTGCCCATTTAGCTTTTTACAAAGAACGTGCTGAATGAACAGAACTGACACTTTTCATCCCTGTGACTTCCTGGCACGTAGTACTTGTCACAGTCTAGCTTCTGGCATTATTTGTAGCCTGAGCAAGTGAGGGCTTTGGGAAATACGTTTGCCTGTGATTTGAATTCTTTTGCTTCAAACCTAGTTTTTGTTTCTTTTGTTCATGTATGTGTATCATCCTCTTGTTTTCAGAAACTTATTTCTAACCCCTGACATCACTTATGGATGATCTGTCAGCCTTTCTCTGACTTTATCCTTCCGTGACTGTCAAGATAGTGTTTTTCATTAGATCTGTAATAGAGGGAGCTCCATCTCTCTGAATGTGGGAATCATTCAGTGATGGTTCCTGAAGACACTTTCTACTTCTGCTCCTTTTAATCATATCTGTATTGCAGGGATCATTAGCGGTCTATGTTCCTGGGGAGTCCAAGGCAGTAGAAGAGACAGAGCCCTGCAGGGTGGCAGGTGGGGGACACAGTTGTGTTGCTGTATGTAGAGAGTTTGTAAAGACAGATTGCATGGCTATGCTTGTGTCATAGAAGAGCAGTGGTCAGATGGAGGGTCTCCAAGTGCTTTCCATCGTGAAGGGTGTTAGCATTCAAACTTGATGCTTATTTGACCCCTATTCTTTTTTGTTTGTTTATTTATTTATTTGGTACAAGGTCTGGCTATGCAGCTCATACTCGTAGTGATCCTCCTGTCTCAGCCTCCCCAGCTCTGGGATTACAGGTGTGTATCACCATGCTGGGTTTTGGGGCCAGCACAGTATGCGATACCAGGAATCGAACTCAAGTCCTTGTGCTTGCCTTGCAGGCGCCTTCCCCAGCCCAACCCCTACTTTATCATATGCTACTTATGCATTTTTGTTCAATATATTTATTTCTAACAAACATGCATTCAGAGTAAGAAATAGCAGGTAAGAATTTCATTTTTACTGTCTCATGATGCTGTTGGGAACAGATGTTAAAGCTGAGTGCCAAGTGCTGAGAGACTCACTAGTCTGTTCTCAGGAGGTCTGGGGTGTTATTACCAAGCAAGTGCTACAGTGTCTAGAGCAGACTGTGTAGCCTTAGACCACACAACCATAGGAATGAAGGGACACAAGTGCAGGGAGGCGGAGCTTTCCAGTAGAACCTTTCCGTTCCCAGTGTTATTCAGCGGCGCCAACAAGGCTGTGCTTGATTCTGTTCTTTTCTGATGGTGCAGTGAACTGGAGAATGTAAAAAATGAACACATCCTACAGCACCTGACCCCTAGACATTAATAAAAATCGTGACATTGAATTTATTTTACATTGTTTATGACTTTTCCAGTCATCATATGTTTTATGGTGACTGTTGCAGGCCAAAGAACAGACAGGAGCAACAGCATCTGTCATTTATGTCCCTCCTCCTTTCGCTGCCGCTGCCATTGATGAAGCTATTGAGGCAGAAATGCCCTTGGTTGTGTGCATTACGGAAGGTATCCCACAGCAGGACATGGTGCGAGTCAAGCACAAGTTGCTCCGCCAGGGAAAGACGAGGCTGATTGGCCCGAACTGCCCCGGAGTCATCAACGTGAGTGCGAAAGTAACAGACTCAGATGTAGCCTCTCGAAGAGCTGAGCAGCTTTGAGTTAGTCTAGAAGTGTTGTGTGTATGACCTGTAAGTTCCAACTTATTTTAAAAACTTTTCTACAACTATAATTTACTTTCTTTCAGCCTGGAGAATGCAAAATAGGCATCATGCCTGGCCATATTCACAAGAAAGGAAGAGTTGGTGAGTGTATTTGTTATTTTCTTACAGGTGTTTTTCGTAATTATATAAACTCTCATAACTCACAGAGACTTTGTGACTGCAAATCATTTTAGTGAAATTTATGTTTTGCAGTGAGATGTTCCTGTATTCTAGGTAGAAAGAGAAGCAGTTACAATTCCACATAGTGAAGATGTGAGAGATTTTAAAGACTTGGTTTTTCCCTGCTTAGTACCCTGTGGAATCTTCCATGTTTGCTTGTATCACAGTTAATTTCATGCTAATGCTAACAGTATTCCATGTTCTAGTTTTCCTGCTCCATTCTCTCATAGCAAACATTTGAGTTGGCTCTGGGGTTAAGCCTTAGGAGCAAGGTTAAAGTCAAAATGTGCGTAGACCTTTTTAACGGCATGTTTTCATAGGTCATAAAGTAGAGTGTGGTCAGTTTGGCAAGAAATTGCCAAATGGTTTTGTAATGTGGCTGTATCACTTTACATTCTTACTGTTAATGTATGGGTGTGGCAGTTGCTTCCTATCTTTTACATTTATTTCAGTCTTTTTAAATTTAGCCATAGTATTGGCAGTGAATGGGATCTCATAAAAAATAATGGGTAAAAAACTTGATATGATATTTTATAAAACAAAGCCAGCTAAGAGATTCTACTTCATTATTGTTTGGGTATGATAGGGAAAGACCTCTAAGAGAAAATAACATTGAAGCTTATTTATGTATCTATATGTATGTGTATGTATGTATGTATGTAGGTAGGTAGGTATGTAGGACAGTGTCTATAGGATCTCAGTACTAGATAAGACTCTAAGGGATTCTCCTGTTTTCAGCCTCCCAAGTGCTGGGATTACAGGTGCCGGAACCACCACACCTAGTCTAGTCCCTGTCTCAGTGTGTCCCAGGGGCAGGGCTGGCACAGCATGGCAGGGATCCAACTCCAGTCCCCGCACCTGCCTAAGCAGGCACTTTAGTCCGCTGAGCTATCTGGCCAGCTGTACTAAAGCTTTTGGTGTGGACTTGTAGGGATGGTGTGAAGGAGACAAGGGGCTTCGTTTTAAGTGGAACAAATGTAAAAAGGTAGGAAAACACAGATTTTCAGGAAGTAATATAGGTTTTACTAGCATTGCTTTTGTAGTCATAAAGTAACTTTAGCTAACAATGTACCTTTTTCCTTATTTAATCTTAAAAACCTCCCTACTTTAGCCTTTTATGTTTTGAAGGTACTGTGATCTGGATGGTAAATCAAAGATTGAGTTTCATATACACTAATGTTAGTTGCTCAGAATGTTTGTGACTTAGCTTACCACATGATAGTCTATCACATAAACACAATCTAATATTTTTGGATTCTTTTCCTTTAAGGCATTGTCTCCAGATCGGGCACCCTGACTTATGAAGCCGTTCATCAGACAACACAAGTTGGCTTGGGGCAGTCTTTGTGTGTAGGCGAGTAATTCTTGCTAAAATTATTTTCTGTGGAGTATAGTGTCTTCATTGAGTGAATAGAGTGATAATTGATTGGATTATTTATAAGAGATTTCAATACCATTTTATTTTTAAAAAGATATTTTAATCTCTAATTTGCTTAACTGTGGAGTTTTTTCTACATGCCATTTTGTCAAGATTCATGATAAGAGATTTGAGTTTTAGTTTGAAGAAAAAATATCCTGGGATATTTGGATGTCATCAGTGGCTAGAAAATCAATTTTTTTGCTATGAAGAAATGGTTCCTTATTTTAGGACTTCTGTTATAGTAATTATATTCAGTTCTTTGTAGTTCCTGAATTCTTTGCCTGTGTGTGTGTGTGTGTGTGTGTGTGTGTGTGTGTGTGTGTGTTTGTGTTTGTGTTTGTTTGTCAATTGGACGTTGAACCCAGGGTCTTCACACTGAGGTGCATCCCCTGCCTTTTTTTTATTTTGAGACATGGTCTTGCTTACTAACTTGCCCAGGGTAGGCTTGAACTTGCCATCTTTCTGCCTCAGCTGCCCAGAGTGCTGAGATTACAGCTGTGCACCGCCTTGCCAGCTGTGGGCCCTCCTGAGCTGACTGGTGGTGCTGTTTCAGCCTTATTGAGCAGACACTTGAGGCTGAGGAAGTTATCTTCTCTAGGACTTTTCTTTTTACCATAGCACACTGCTTCCCAGTTAAAAAAATATAAATTCTAGTATGTTTTTCTACTTTAAAATAATTTTAGGGTTTTTTTTTTTTTTTTTTGCCAAAAACTAGGTAAGTTTCTGGTTTTATAACTATTTCTTAAAATCCTTAGAATATCTTTTAAAAGCCTTTCAGAAATTTCTTTTCTGTAGTAAACTATAAAATATAGTTCTGGAATATCCATAAATTCCAATTTAAAATATTAATTGAACCTAGTTATTTGCAAAGCATAATCAGTCTCAGGCGCAGCATAGTGTGATGGAGAGCCACAAGTTATGAAACAGATTTGCCAGTTCCATCTTCTCCAAATTCAATTTTTAATATATAAGCAAAGGGTGAGGATGTATGTCTTACAACAAGGTAGGGCAGTCAGTGACGGCTTACCCCGAAGTAAAGCAGAGAATTTGATACATGGCTGGCACTAATGCTGGCTCCCTTCTGCAACTTCATTTTTCAGAGATGCACTGGAAAGTAAGAAATCATTTGTGGCCTCAATAAGTTTATAATTTTAAAAATAAACAAAACTAGATTATAGGGAATGTTTCAGGCTTTTTTTTTTGAGGCAGGGCTTCACTAGGTAGTGCAGGCTGGCCTTGAACTCATGTTGTAGCCTAGGCTGGTGGCCTCTAGAGTGCTGGGATCACAGGCACGCCTGCCATGTCCATGTGGCGAGGAACGTTTACGGGACTCGCGTCAAGCTGCTTGTCCTTCGGAGTCAGTGCTGGGAGAGCCTCCATGCGCAGGTCCCACCATCCTGCCTTGGTCTGCAGGTGGCAGAGCATGCCATATCAAAAAGAGCTTACTTTGTGCAAAGAAATTTCAAAGAATTTAATCTTTTCCTATGGTGTAGTGTTAGCTTGTAACACAAATTACCGTTTTTAAAAAGGTTATAGAAGCACAAGTCAGAAAAGCTAAATCAGGGCCAGGGAGATGGCTCAGTAGAGTAAGCTCTTCTCTGTCAAGATGAAGTTGCCTAAATCTTGGGCAGAACCTCTATGCCCATCAACGGATGACTGGATAAAGAAAATGAGGTATTGATACATGGTGGAGGACTACTGTGCATAAAGAAAGGTAACTTGAGTCGTTTGTAGGAAGACAGATGCACCTCGAGACTGTAACATTAAGTGAACTAAATCAGACACATAGGTATAGATACTGCATGGTTCCTCTTACCTGAGGAATGCAGGGGCTGTAAACTTAATGTGCTGTGCATGTCAACTTGAACAAGAGTCAATCCCAGGTGATTTTACGAGTGGGAAGTTTGTGTGAAGGCTCACAACAAAAAGAAGGTTTTTTTTTTTTCCTGCAAATAAGCCACTTCCTTTTACATCTATCTATATAAACAAAAGTAAATGTAGCATTTGGTAATATTTGAATGTTAAGTGAAGATTGATGGTACCTTCAGAAAGATTAAGGGTAAGGGGCAGGCAGAATAGGAAGCCACTTGGACCATTTCTAGACCTGTTTTCTGTGGTTCATCCTTACATTTTCAGCTGATGCTGGTGTTCTTTGACCTTTTCAGGCATTGGAGGTGATCCTTTTAATGGAACAAATTTTATTGACTGCCTTGAAATCTTTCTGAGTGATTCAGGCACAGAAGGCATCATATTGATTGGTGAAATTGGTGGCAATGCAGAAGAAAATGCTGCAGAATTTTTGAAGCAACATAATTCCGTAAGTTGGGTTTGGAAAATGTAGTTCTTTGCTCTTGTTTTAGAGGTTGCTTATAATTTTTCAGAGTTTAGTTTTTCAAGAAAACTTAAAAGGTAACTGAACCTTTTTCTTAGCTGAGCCTTCTATACTGAAATAAGTTCCGGACTCAGAAAGTTCCGGACTCTCTCTGTGGGTTGGTTCTCCTTCCTCTTTCCCACAATGCCTCTGCTGTTTCTCTACCCTGAGCCTCCTCACCAGGTGCTTTGTGGTAAGTACGATGGCTTCCTGAGTAGGCAACATCAGGCCATTAGCCTGCCAGCCTGCCTTGACACAAGGACTCCTGACTCAAATTTTTTTAACTCATGATGTTTCCTCAGGTTGTAGGAGAAATTAGTGTTCTTCTCCTTCTTAAAGGCTGCCCTTATAAAGATCTTATCCTCTGTACCCTTCTCCAGGATCTTGCGTCTCTCAAGGTCTGTCTTTCCTCATAGAATGGCTTTTCCTGTCAAAGATCAAGTAGAAAAGCTTTACTGTTTGTGTACTGTGGAAGCTTTCTACATCACCTCTGCCTTGTCCTGATTTTATTTAGCTGAAGGGAATTAAGCTCAGTGTTCAGGGAGAAGCAGGCAGTAGGAGATCGGAGTTTGCTGCTGCTTGATGTCTCCGCTCAGCAACTTCTCACTGGCCTTTGTTGTGTCTGGGAGCTGTGGGAAGAAGCATGCAGGTGATTTCCAAAGTTTCCATCTTCAGAAGGCCAGGGGAGCAGATGGAGATACCTTTTCTCTTAATGCTCAAATGAATGAATCAAATGCCTCCAAGAATAGACATTGGATTGTTAAAGGGACAATAATATCACCTAGAGACTGGCATGGTTAAAGAATTCCCACGCGTGATTTAGGGACTTTTCATGGACAATTTTGAGCATGTTTTCTTCTGTAGTGATCTTAAGCCCTGGCTTTGCCGTAAGATGTGACTCAACTCTCCCTTCACTCCGGGTCACTTTTCTTGTTTGTTGTGCACTCTGCAGTTTTCAGCAGTTTGCCATGGAGAAACTCTGACCTTGGGAATTATTTGTAATCTTGCTGGCCCTCTGAGTTTCTTCATTGGCAAAGCGAGGATGCAACAGTACAACCTAGAATGTTGTGAGGGGTGTGAAGTTCAAGTAGCTGAATAACAAATAAGAAAGTAATCCTAGCACCTAGCAGTTGAGCTGTTTGCTGCTATTGCATTTTACTTTACTGGCATTTTTTACAGAGGACCCTGGTGGGCCTTCATTATTCATTATCTCCATGAAATCTTGGTTCCTTACTACTTTCCCTCCTTTCCCTCCCCTTAATCTGTCTTCTAGGCCTGTTCCTAAAATGTGATGTAATCAACAGTGTACTTGCATAGGCTTCAGTGCAGCAATCTCATGACAGTCTCCTAGTTCTGTCGCACCATGCTTTCCACCCACTCAGCGCTTACAGAGACCCCCGTCCTCCCTCTAGACTCACAGCCTCCCCTCGCTGTGGTGTGGCCCCAGACTTCCCTGATCTGGGCTGCCTCCTTAGCATCCTCTCTGCCATGTTCTCCTGTCCCCTCCTCGGCACTTCTCCCCAGGTCACCCTGTTCATCTTCCCTACTAAACAAGCACCAGTGCCTTTGGTCTCCATTGTAAGCCAGACCGTGTGTCCCAGTGCGTGTGGGTGCAGGCCAGCTGGTGGTGTTCTGGTTCTGCTTATGCCGGCCTGTCCTTTTCAGCTTCAGGCCCCGGCCCCATCTGAAGCACCAGTTTTCGTTCTCATTTGCCTTAGCCTTGCTTCCTTCTGCATGATATGCTGCTTGACAGACTGAATTGTGGATGGCAGGGACTGGCAGTCTTGGTGTGGCCCAGTCTCTAGGACAGGAAGTGCTGATGAATAGGAAATAGATGAAAGATTAAGTAGACAATTAGGAGATTGGACTAAAATGTTATTAGACTGTCTTGCATTCAGAAAGTTACGAAGTTTGAAATTTTAGTAAAAGCTGACTTCTCATTAGCAAGAAGAGATTTAAGTTAGCATGATACTGTATAGCTAAAATGAATATTAAAATGTATGTAGGCCCAACTCTGAATCCCTTGAATTTAGTGGAGAAACTAAGCATGCATCTTCTCTTTCTTTTGGCTTTTTTTTTTTGCTCTTGGTTAGTTCCGGTGGAGCTCATTGTTATTGAGAATCTAATGTCCACAAGATCAGAGATGAACCTGATACATAAAACATTCAGCACAGTACCTGGCATGGAGTAAACACTCTGTAGTGTTGCCTGCTGCTGTTACCATTATGACATGAATTACCTGTGAACATCGTGCTGTTCACCATTTATCTTGCTTGATTCTTTGAATATTGTCCTCCATTCATGAATGAGAAACAGGCTTAGGATGGTTGGTGACTTGCCAGCGGTGGTGTCTGGCCCAGGATGGGTGGGCTCACACGCTGTGTGCCCCCTGACTCTGTAGCCGTGTGCATCATCGCAGGGGAGCAAAGCCCAGGTGGGACCAAGCCTCTCCAGCATCTTTCTGACTTGACACTTTCACTTTGCTCCTCACTTCGTGTCTTGTTGTCAGATTGTACATCTCTGTAGTACTCTTTGTCTAAACCTCCAGTGACTCTTTGTCAGTGGAATCCAATGTACTTTTGTTTGACATTAGGCTCGTCGTAAGCTTGTTTCTTCCTAGTATAACAATATTCTTGCTTTGAGGGGTTGTGAGGGAAGATCCAATGGAGAGTAAAACGGCTCCAATACGAGGGTCTCATTTTGTGTGGAGATGTAGGCAAGTGAGGAGTGACTGTGGAGTCTTTCTGTAATTCTGTGCCTTGGGAACTGCAGTTGGGCATTGAGGAGTAGGCAAGAACACTGGGTCCAGGGAACCCAGCGCTTAGTAGGGGCCTCATGGAAGCCGCTCCCAGCCAGTGTGCTGAGCAGAACATTAGAGATGTAAGAAGCACAGGAGGTTCACAGGGAGATCACTAGCCGCAGGACCATTTCTGTAGCTTGTGGGAAGAAGAATCAGGAAAGGCTTTGGAAGAAGAGGCTTGAGCCAGATCTTAAAAGCTAAGTAAAAATGTGTGAGGTGTCCAGAAGGTGTGGAGGAGGGTGATCTCAGCAAAGGCGCAGAGGCCGGGGTGCCTGGAGGCCCGGAAAGCCGAGTGAGCTGTGCAGCACCTCCTGAGCTAGGGCTGTGGAAGTGGCTGTGCTAGCGCTTGGGAACTGCAGGTGCTGATTATTACTAACCTAAGCCAAGTCAGATTTACTTAGGAATGTTTTTGATGAAACAGTAAGAATCATCAGGGGCCGGGGAGATAGCGCAGTAGAATAAGTGCTTGCCTGGCAAGAATAAGGACCTGAGTTCAATTCCTGGTTCCACCAAAAAAAAAAGGTTCTGCTTGGGGGCCAGGGACATGGCTCAATAGAAAAAGCACTTCCCTGGCAAGTGCAAGGATCTGAATTCAATCCCTGGTTCTGCAAAAAAAAAAAAAAAAAAAGAAATCATCAGTTTTAGGGGCAGGGGGATAGCTCAGTGACTTAAGCACCTGCCTGTTAAGTCCTGAGTTCAATCCTTGATACCAAAAAAAGAGAGAATCATCAGTTTTATTAAATCTTCATCCTCAGGTCAAGGATGAGGAGAAGTAAACCACCTCTCACTTGAGTTGTGGGCTTTCCATGGAACAGCAGTTTTACTTGAAAGAATGATTGGCAGAAAATCTGGTCCTTCAGATTAAGTACTTTAAAAGCTCTCAAAATGAACCAGGTAAACTTGCCATGTCAAGGAAAGCAACTGATTGTATTTGTTGCTAGTGACAAAAATTGAGCTTTCACGTGAATGTTAAAATTTTGGGAAAGCTTGTTACCATGAGCTTAAAATCTTCCTCCTAGAAACATCTTAGGTGAGGTTGGTGATTCTGATGGCTGTGATCTGTTGACACAGAGTGGTGTAATGTGTCAGCATTCAGAGATCTGCGTAATGCAGTGGACTGACATTTTTCACGTTGTCAGTGCCCGTTAAGGAATCATCGTGGTTCAAATCATTTGAAGTGCAACATAGGCTAGTGGATTTCAAAAGAAGAAAGGACAAAAAGTTCATTGTTGTGTTTTCAGATCCTGGCACTGCACTTAACATTTAAGAAAGGTCGTGTAGTAGTAAGAAATTACTACTTTAGGAGATTTATGTAGTGTCACAAAATATCTACAGTTGCCTGTAAAGCAACCAAAACACTTCTCCATATTAAAATTTTGTATCTCTGTGAAGCTAGATTTTCTTCTCATATTTTAGCTAAATGAACATTTTATAGCAAATTGAATTTTGAATTTAAAAGTATTTATCATTTGATGTTAAGGTAAAGAGTCAAGAGTTGTAAACATTAGATATATAGTGCAGGGCCGGTGAGATAACTCAGCAGGCTAAGGGCCTGCTTAGGCAAGTGCATGGACCAGGGTTCATCCCATAGCACCACATACCTCACTGGTCCTGCCTTCGGGTGCACTGAGCGATGGTGGTGCACACCTGTCAGCCCAGTGCTGGGGTGGCTGAAAACAGGAAGATCATTGAGTGTGAGCTGTGTAGTGAGACCTTGTAACAAGTACATTTTTAAAAAAGTATAATGCTACTCCTCATTGAGATGTTTTAAAATGCTGTTTTGTAAGCTTAATTTTTTATTGGATGTTTATGGTGCTTAATGATGACGTTCATCCTGTGGAATTGGTGCAGATGCGCGTTGCATCCTCATCATTTTTACCCTCTTTCCCTTCTGCCTTGCTTGTTCCGGCCTTCCCCCTTACTCACAATCTCTTCCCCTATCCATAGTTTTAAAGAACGAATAAATGAGTATTTAAAACTCAGTTTTGATTTCTAATAGTTATCATTAGATATGAAATACACTGGTATTTGTGCACAAGAGGCTAACACATTAGAATGGATTTCTACTGTGTATATAAGGAAAAGCTCTTTGAAATCCTCAATAATTTTTATAAGCGCGATGGATCTGAAAAATGCTCACGTTGGGACAGAGGACAGTGTCTAAGTGCAGGCTCTGGAGAATATTCCCCTCACCCCAGTTCTGCCTGCTGCAGACCTCTCTTACCTGATCCCTGATGACCATTGGGCCCGTAGGAGAATGGTGTAATCGTTCACTATGAAACTTCACTGTGCGTGCATATATTGCTGGATGGGATCTCTGTGAATGTATTTCATATTGTTTATTCAACTGCATTTAAAGTATAGAGCACAGAAATTCTTACGTTTTGTGAGCAGTTTTTTAAAAAATCTCTTTGGTGTTTGTGTACATTGGAGGTCACACATCGGATTGGAATTTGCTGAATAAAATCAATT
This sequence comes from Ctenomys sociabilis, assembly GCA_004027165.1. Lineage (NCBI taxonomy): Eukaryota > Metazoa > Chordata > Mammalia > Rodentia > Ctenomyidae > Ctenomys > Ctenomys sociabilis. The sequence goes on along the minus strand of PVKA01004080.1, from coordinate 41,995 downwards.
CTTATCTTCCTTCTTAGACACCGTAGGATTTCAGCATGGAAAGGGCTTTTTCCGTCAGTCAAGTGCAGCCATTTCCTTTCATAGGTAAGAAAGCAGAGGTGTGGAGAAGTGTCCTGCCGTGGCCATGGCCTGCGGTGTTAGCCGTCGCAACTTGGATCCTTTCCAGTGCATCTTCCCAAGTCATCTTTTTCTGTTCATTTATTAAAGGAGAACCAATAATGAATTAAGATATAAACTCAGATCGAAGTAAAACAATCTGACCTTGAATTATAAGGCATATTGCATGCAAGTCATTTGAATTTTCAGGTGTGCTTAGTTGTATTGTAAATGAAAGATTCTCACAACTCGAGAATATGCACAAAGTGTTTGCAAAACAGCTTGTCCAGCAAAGTCCTTTGAACTCTGTAGCTACAAAGATTTACTCATGATTGTTTTCCTGCATTTGTATGGAAAATTGATACATCTCAGAGGAGAGTGTAGTAGTTACAGTCGCAGTTTAATACTTCTGTTGAATTTTTTAGGCTGACTTTCGGGCTTTCTTTTGCCCCAACCATTTATGGAATATTTACAGTGGAGTCTTGGATTTGAGGTCCAGTTTTGGTTGACTTCTTCATCAGAGTGTTTAAAATGACACTTTCTCTCCAGGGTCCAAACGCCAAGCCTGTCGTGTCCTTCATTGCTGGTCTAACCGCTCCTCCTGGGAGAAGAATGGGCCACGCAGGGGCAATTATTGCTGGAGGAAAGGGTGGAGCTAAAGAGAAGATTGCTGCCCTTCAGAGTGCGGGAGTGGTGGTCAGCATGTCTCCTGCGCAGCTGGGCACCACCATCCACAAGGTACGCGTACGCGTTAGCAGCTGCCCAACGCCTGACGGTGGGGGGCCTTAGAGTGGGGACGCAGTGGCTGTCCGGACAGCGTGGCCTTTTCTTCTGGGCCTTAGTCGTTTCATTTCATTCTGTTTGCTTATAATGTCCTAATTTAAAAAAAAAAATAGCTTTCTGATTTTAAATTTTTCCTCTTTAAATGTTGGTATTTATTTTTCTGTGAGTGGCAAGGTATTGACACAATAGCATTTTGGAGACCATAATGCCATGATTTCTAGCTTGAGGTATATGAGTGTGTGCACGCACATGTGTGTGCATACATGCCCGTGTGTGCAGAGGACTGCCTGCACTTCTCGTGTGATGTTTTCTCAAGGCCTTTGGGATGCAGCCACCCTGACCACACAGGTTTCTGTTGCCAGGCAGAGGGGCTGGAATCTGAGTAACAACAGAAGCTGTGTGCTGAGGCAAGCCAGGTGGAGGGAGCTCTAGGGAGGGTGCGGGAGGGCTTGGCCTTTGCCTGCTCGCCTTGGCTGGGCTGTGATGCCCTGTGGCTTACAGGTGGAGGTGTAGCCTTTTAGCTGTTTGCTTTTTGCTTTAAATAGGCTATTGTCATTTAAAATATTCCAAATGACAATAAGAAAAGACAAAGCAAAACAAAACAAAAACCTTACTTTATAGCATGGTGAAACAGGCACAAAGTGCTTTTCCAGTTAGAACTGTTCAGAGAAAAGTAAAAAATCCTGATTTGGTATAATCTTTGCTCTTAGGGATAATAACATGGGCTTCTTGTTTTATTGAATCTATGCATATCCTGTCTTCTGCAATATAATACCATGTTTCATAGTATTACGTGTGAAAAATTAAAGCGTGTGTAGAATTTAATTTGCGAATAGGGGAGAAAGACAAGCAAGTGCTTACATTCGTACAGGAGCTGTGTTGTGCTACTTTATTCCACTAAGTGGCAGCAGGTGTTCGCACATGTTGTCCTGTTCGAAATGTTATAGTCTAAAAGCTGTGCTCTTCAGTATTATTTAATGTATTTGTTCTGAGGATTGCTAAAGTTTTGACATTTTGTCCAAATTCTGAGCAGTTTGATTCTCTGTCAAAGTGAGCAGACCCATTTCCACTGCCTTATTGTAGAGCGTGTTGTTCACCTGCGGATATCACACGTTTGGGTAAACACAAAAAGTTTGGCACCTGCTAATAATAATACTGCAGTGGGGGAAGAAAAAAGAGCTATTTAATGTCTCTCAGCCTGTGGGTTTAGGACGCAAAGCTGAAGCTGTGTGTCTAACTTTTGAGCTTTGTGCTGACACACTTGAAGGCTGTTGTTCTGTGTGCCCTCCTCCTGGCACGCTCCTTCTGTGATTATCTTAGAGGTGGTAAGTGTCCAAATCATTTGGACCATTCAATCCCAGTTCAGCAAAAAAAAAAAAAAAGTTGTTTGGACCATACATATAATTTGGATCTTTTCTTTTTATCTCCTGTTGTATCCCTTTTATTTCTGAAGGAATTTGAAAAGAGGAAGATGCTGTGAAGAAATGGAGGTCCTGCACCTGTGGAGGGGATCACGGTGGCGGGAGCTGGCCGCGGCTCGTGCCCTTGTCCACCAGCTGTGGACTCTTGTGCCTGACACAGGTCTTTCAGGATAGCCGGAAACCAAAATGAGGCCTAGAATGTACTAAACTGAGATATTTTCACCTATTGTATAACAGACAGACAATAAATCTTGATTTGAATATGGTTTTGAATACTTAGTATTCTTCCAATGTGGGTGGTGGGGAGAATGGGCAAAGCAAAGAGTGATGTGTGTGTGTGTGTGTGTGTGTGTGTGTGTAAGAGAGACAGAGACAGAGACAGAGAGATTTAATAAGCTTTATAGCAAACATTGTAACAAGCTTTTGAAAGACAAGCCTGTAATTTCAACATGGCATTTGTCTAATTAGCGTAACATGGATGGCTTCGGTTGCCTCTTTTCTCCTGTGCGTATATAATAGCCTGCATCTTCCAGCCCCACCCTGAGAGGAGCAGGCAGTAAGACGACTGTGTAGCCATCAGGGGCTGAGCAGTTGCCCCATGGACCCTATCAACCGAATGGCATGCAGGTGCGTGTCTGTGGTCCTGCCTGGCTGAAGAGTGGACAGTCCTCATCCGTGCATGCCTGTCTGTGGCTGTGCAGAGGACTGTCTCCTCTCCTTTCTAGAGCCTACACTTTTTGCTTGAGATTTAAGACAGTCACTGCAGGGAGCAGGAAAGCTGTCAGCAACCCTGATTTGTGTGTAACACAGAGCTTGTTATTAAGCAGTTCCAACCAGCAACTCCAGTGGGCCTGACCATAGGAATGCACACGTTCTTAAATTGTGTAGCTGCCTTGAAGGAAGCATGGAGTTAGGAAGAAGCCCCTCGGGTAAGGCTGGCTGGGGTATCTTCGGGAGGGGATCTGAGGCTGGAAGGCACCAGGCATATCAGGGAGGAGCATCCCTCACAGGAGGGAACAGCTTATGTGAGGACAAGAATGGGACAGCCAGCTCATTTGAGGCAGTGTGAAGACTTGGAGAGATTTGGGGGAACTGGAAGATGTTCTGAGAGCTCCCACAACACATCTGAGCTGCTGCTGGCAGCAAACAGAGCAGGGATGAATACACAGCCTAAGGGGTTTCCTGCCCTGTGACAGTGATGGGCTTTGGAGTAGAGTAGACTTGTTCCTGCTTGGAGCTGTCTCCTCATCTTGAAAACAAGGACTATTCTCCTCATCCCATAGGTACTTGAATTGAGTGAGTTATTGGGGGCTTGGATGGGGCTTGGTACTCCCCCACAAGCTTGTCCGCTCTTGTGTCTTGTCTGCTGTTGTGCTTTGGAGAATTCAGGTGGCCCCTGCTGGCCAGGAAAGAAAGCTCTACCTTTCTTTCTGAGTGGCACCTTCAGCTTATGTCCTTACAAGGTAAGCTTGCTTGTCCCAGTACTGGGTCAGTATCACAGTTCAGATGAGGGGCAGGTGACCTGACTTCCCTCATGTGGCTATTAGAAAACTACCAGAATCTGGTGTTTTAGACAATAAATGGTTCATTCTCCCAGTTTTAGAGGCTGGGAAGCCTGAGATCAGGATATGGCCGGGCCCTCAGCCCCTTCCTACTTACAGAGCCTTCTTGTCTCCGGTGACAAGCTCACCTGCTTTCTGCTCTCTTTGTCAGACACTAATCTCGTTCATGAGGGAACTCCATTTAGGTTTCACCTCTGAATACCATCAAACCATGATTAGGGTTTCAACAGATGAATTTTGGGGGGAGACACAAACATCTTTCCAGATCTTCAGAACTGTCTTGCTGTCAAAACAGCAAGCAGGATGTTCAGTTCTGCTTCTTCCCATTTCAGTTTTACAAAAGGCAAATAGTGAAAATGCAGCTCATTACTCCAGCACATTTTAAAAACTTACTTTAGAAAGTTGAATCAGTCATGAAATGAAAGTGTAATATACTCCTGTGTACCCACTGCCTGCAGATTATCCAAATGCTGCCCTTAGTACGCGATCTGCACCTTTAATCCACCTCCTTTGGTGACATTAGTAGAGTTGTTTTTGTTGTAGAAAAATTTCCATACATTAAGCTGTTTCAGTGCCAGTTGCATATTTGGCAGATGGACTCACACACACTCATCTTTCTCATGGTCCTCTCACCTTGTGCCATCGTATCCCACCCAATCGCCTGACTCCCAGGGGTGACCTATATTCTCATTCACCATAAGTTAGTTTCGTGTTTTATTAGATTCCTTTCATATAGAAACTTATGAATTGAATCACACAGCATGTAGTCTTTATGTCTGGCTTTTGCCAGCATAATTTCTTTGACATTTACTTAGTTTATTGCTTTTTGTAAGTGTCTCATTCCTTTATATTGCTATGTACTATACCATTGCTTGAACTTATATATTCTGTTTATCCTATTTTAGTTAGTTTTGGGCCTCTTGTGTTATGTTTAGTTGATGCATAAAGCTGTTATGACTTCATACAAATCTTTTTGTGAATATTTTTTCCCCCCTTAGGTAAAGGAGATAATGGCACTTAATTACTGATTTTTTTTTCCTGAAGTAGTTGTGCCATTTCATGGTCTGTCACAGGGAAATATGAGTATAACTTTTGTCCATCTTTGCCAACTTTTGGTGTTTCTGGTCTTTTTGGTTTTAGCCATTCAATACTCAGGTTTCTCTTCAGATTGTAGAAATCTTTCACCTTTTAAAAATTTTAGCCACTCAAGTGGAAGATTTGAGCTTTGTCTCATTTTGGTTTTGTTTTTGATATTGGGGATTGAACTCAGTGTCTCACCCTGAGAAGTGCTCTCCCATGAGCTACTTCTGCATCCCTTTCTTATTTTTTTATTTTGAGGCAGGATTTCCTTAAATTTCCCAGGCTGGCTTTGAAGTTGTCATCCTCCTGACTCAGCCTCTCGAGTAGCTGGGATGATAGGCTTGAGTCACCATACCTGGCTCATCCTGTTTTAGTTAGTGTTTTCCTGAAGAATAATGATCCTGAACATTCTTTAATGTGCCTTTGGATTTTGGTATTTCTTTGCTTTGAAGTATCATTTCAGATGTTTTTATTTTATTTTCTTACTTTGCCTTATTACTGAGTTCTAACAATTCTTTTTTTTTAAAAAAATACTTTTATTTATTTATTTGGAGCAGGGTCTTGCTATGCAGCTCAGACTACTAGTGATCCTCTTGTCTCAGCCTCTCCAGTGCTGGGATTACAGGTGTGTACCACCATACCTGATTTCTCTGGCACTGCATGCAATACCAGGGATTGAACCTGGGTCCTTGCGCTTGCCAGACAGGTGCTTAGACTGTTGAGCTATCTCCCCAGCCCCTGAATTTTAACAATTGTTTGTGTATTTTGGATATAAGACCTTCCTCAGCTATGTATTTTATGAATCTTTTTTCGCACTCTGGCTTTCCTACTTGTTCCTGAGTCTTTGGATAAACAGAAGTTTTTAATTTCAATAAAGAGGAACACCCACTTTTTTCTTTTTGATAGGATATGCTTTCATCCTAAGAAGTGTTTTTCTATTCTAAGTCCATGGTCATATTTTTCTGTTTTCTGTATTATGCAGGAGCCCATATATTTAGCTCATATCACCTTAATTAACTTTTGTGAGAGAGATGAGGTAGAGACAAAGATTGAGTTTCTTTGAGATAGGTATTCTCACACATTTCCCATCTGCCAGGGACCACTCTCTTAAACACAGCAGCCTTTTCATCTTGAATTTCTCATGCCCATTCTAACGACTGGTGTGCAGTAGGCTTGCCAAGAGCACCACAGCCTGTAACAGGCTAGGAGTATTAGTTGCACCTTTTCTCGGTCATCTCAGGACACAGAGAATCTGTGCTAACAAGCGTCCCTCCATCAGTTCTCCCCCCTCTGCTTCTCCCACCTTATGCTGAGATGCCTCCAGGTACCAGCGTCCCCTCCTCATGCCAGCCTGCCTGGCTGTAAGTAGCTCTGTGTTTCTCCCCTGCTCCAGCTTCCACTGTTGCCAGCTCTGAAAGTCACTGATCGGCAGAACCTTTAATGCTTAATGTGCCTTAGTTCAGGCAAATAACACACATGTATTAACAATCTCTAAACAGTGCTCTAAATAATTGCAGATGTCCTGTGGGGGAAATGTTGGTGTTGGCGTGAAGCAGGACTCTCTTCTTGTGCTTTCCCCCAGATTCCCAGCCTCTGTCTAGCATGACAGTCCATCACCAACTTTGCAACACCAGTTGGGTGTTCTCTTTAGTTCTCATGTGCAGTACTTGACCCAGAATTAACAGAGACCTCACAGGTGAGGAGGCCGGCTCCACAAAATGCCCACGTCAGATGCCAAGCAAAAGTCCTGATCTCCACGTACCATCCATGCTTCTGTTTTGTTTGGCTACGAGTTCAAGATTTCTAGAACCTCCTCAGGTTCAATAACTTTCTGGGATGTCTTAAATAACTCTCAGAGAAGACTACATTTGTGATAGCAGTTTTATTATGGCTTAGATCTAAAATGTCCCCCAACAGAGGTAGGACTCTCAGAAGATGATTGGATCACAGGAACAATAGACTCGCCAGGGAATTAATTTACTGATGAGTTCATAGGTGAATATGTGGTTCAGAGGTGGGGTGTGGCTGAAGGAGGTGGGTCACTGGTCTTGTGACCTGGAGGGGTGTGTTCTTTTCCAGGCTCCTCCCATTTTCCTGCTGCCTAGCTGCCCCCAGCTTTTCTCTATCATATCCTTACACCATCCAGTTTGTACCTTGGAGGCATATGACCATGGACTGAACCAACTGAAACTTCTCTCCCTTGAAAGTGTGTCAAGTATTTTGTCCCAACAAGAGAAAGTGACTGATACAAGTTATAAGGAATACCACTCAGGAACAGCCACATGGAAGGGCAATATGGCAAGGACACAGGAACTTCTTTCCCCATGGAGCTGGGGTACATCTGTGTACCTCTTGGTATGTTTGTTTTAGTGCTGAGATACCAGGAGGGAGCTGAACTCCCAGGAAAGAGAAGGCTGAGAGTACAGTAGACTCTAAGGTTTACTGGAAATGATTACTTTTTGGGGTACCAGATTTACTTTGAAGTCTGATGACTCCTTTGGATTCTGCCCAGAAGTACATATCTTTTACACCACAGGGCAGGCTCCATCTATAGAACAGTTAACAGAGACTCCCCCTGAGTGAGGCATTTGTATCCTTCAATATGGAGCTCCTGGAGAGGAAAATTCAAAACCTCACCTGGGAATTACAGGATTGATTGTGTCATCTTTGAAGCCAAGTTACTCTACTCAAGCAATTCTTACTTGCTAGTTAGAAAGATGAGTGTGATACCCCTTTGGTAGTTCCTTTTTGCTGTTTTCTGGCTGGGTTTGGTCCTATCTTTTCTAGGTTCTGACGTTCTGGCTTTGTATTGATGGGGCAAAAGAGGCTCCATTTTAAAGGAGAGTCATGTAAGTTCACTTGAACTATAGATAAGCTCACTCCCTCACCCCTTCACATGTAGCTAACCATAAACCCTCTTAGAGAAAACTAGGATCATAAAATAGAAACAAATAGTTAGGACAACTTGAAGAATAGGGCAAACATTAAGCCTCACTGCCCCAAGGCAGATAGATGGTCAATAGTACCTGGGAAATATAAACATTCTTGTAAAATTCCTGAAAATGAGGTAATGTGGTTACTATGGAAACCTGAAAAGTATAGAAAGCTGAATGCAAAGTTCAGGTGGGTACAGACAACTTTGGAAGTCCCGACCCAAAGTCAGAGTATTGGCCAGTCATGAACTCACAATAAAAGCCTTCTTGTTTCTTCATATTTAGTCTCTTTTGTGGGTGTTTATCTTCGTTCACTGTTATTTGCTGTCACAGTATCTCTTACCTGATTCCTGACCCATCTTCTGCACTAGCTGTCAGGACTTAATCTCCCATGTATTTCAATGTTGGTTCACCTCAGTGCACTTTGCTTTCAGTGACCCTCTGGTTTTAGCACCCTGGATTGCCCCTGATATTTGTCAAACAGATGCCATACTAAATGCAAAGCACCTTGGTACAGTGATTCTGAAAGCCGTTACCATGCTTAGACCTGAACTGAAAAGGCTTCAGAGCTATTCCTGAAGCTGGTGAGACCAGCACTGTGCTGATGCTCGTGGCAGAAGCTGTGACCCTGTGTAGGGGATGACAACCATTGTGCAAGCCATCAAGTGGTGATGGAAATGAACACCCTGACCTCAACACCCTGTCACCTCCTGCCAGTGGTAGGACTGGCTGATCCAGCTGAGAAGTGGACAGTGGGTAAACACAGACGATGCCGTGCATAAAGTCATCTCCTGAGGACACATGGCAGAGTGGAGAAGATGGAGAAAGGCAGAGAATAGATCCAGGGGGCCAGATAGACAACTGCAATTTCACTCCTTTTGACTGTTACCCTTTGGCAGGGCAGCAGCAGTTGCATTTTCAGAGAAAGTTGTGGTGAGACTAGGCATCAAGTATCATGAGAGGTAGCCACAGGGCATGTTTGGAGGGATACTGGATACCTCTAGGGAAGAACTTGGTAGAATTTTGCCTTATTTTTTTGCCTTATATAAGGGGATAATCCCCAGGTGGTGGGGTGGGAATTTAAGGTGTGATGTGTTCCTGGATGTGTTGAAAGATGAAAGGGCATGTTCAGAGGGTATTTCCCTGGGTATTAGGTTTTTTAAGCATGACATGAGTCAAGTGACCATAGCACTGTTCAAGGGACTGAGGGTTGCATTGCACAGAAACACCCTGGCACCCAGTAGGTGGGATCAAAGGGACTAGAGCCAGGAGGCTGTGCATGTACTGTGGCTTTGGAAAACACAGGAGTCAGGCTCTGAGTTTGGTAGTAACTTTGTGCATTTGCAAGTTCCTCCGTCCCACAGTGCTCTTTGGATGGCTTATCAAAGTGGTTCTTCTGAGGTCCTGCAGCATTTTGCTCAGTGCGCAGCAGCAGGTAGGGACATAGAGTTGAGACTCACAGCTTAAGAGTCTCATGCTCTACTGACTGAGCTAGTCAGGCATCTTAGACTCATCGCTTACTAGCACTGGCTAAGAACACAATTCATTTCATGGGGTTTCCAGGTGGTTGTCTTTGGTCCCTTGTTTCTGGATAGGCTTGGCCTGTGAGGAGGCACAGTGAGCGAACAATCTGTAGTTGCAAGATGGGGTGAAGCCATAGGACCAGGCAAGAGTCGGGACCTTGCCTTTTGCTTTTTGTGGCTCAGAGCCTGACTTTTCACTCTAATGAGCTGACCACAGACAATTCAAGAGGGTCATGACAGCCTTAGGAAAGTTTCATATGAACTTCACTTTATCATGAATCTCATCAAAGTTCTATATGGCTGGGCATTTATGATGTCAGCTCTGTCCTATCTCAACTGAGAATTAGAATCATTCATGACCAGAGCCTGGATAGGTATGCTGTAACCCAAGGCAAAGCTGAGCTGACAGTGTGAAGGTCAGTACTCTAGACTGTTGTTCAAACAAAAGAGCTCTAGCTTTAATACCCTTGTAGTTCATTAGTATTCTGATATGGAAAGGAAAAATATCTTCTTAGCAGCTGAATTAATGAAGTTTCAATATTTGAGAACTTTAATTGTGACACTTGGGGAGGAGGGATCCCCTCAATGAAATCTAGTTGGTGGTATGGACATTTCTAGCAGCTGAGGAAGGGTTAGCAGTGATGAAGGGATTAGCACATCCCCTTCAAGGAGACACCTGTGACAGGTTACTAATCCAAAAAATGTCCTGTGGGAGAGAGTTGTTCTCAAACACCACCCAAGACTGCTTCCACAGGAGGTCAAGACCTGAGATGACCCATCTGGCTTTTCTCCTTCATTTGGCCATCCCTCTTGCTTAAGATCCATCTTCTTATGTGTCTAATCCTATACTCCAACCTCAAAGCTCAACTCTTCTTCTTCTTTTTTTTTTTTTTTAAACCAGTATTCTTCATGTGCCACTTGCCCCAAAGCTATTAGAAACAGTATGGGTGTTTGGCCTCCTGTGGCCCAGATAGCCTGTGTTACTTATGGTGCTCAGCTGGGCCCTGTCATTTATCCTCCTATCTCTGTCTCATGCTCCCCCAGCAGATCGTTCATTTCTGAAGGGCACAGCTTGCATTTTATGTCTCTGTGTGTCTCCTGGAGTCATGCCTCATACTTACTTGGTGTTCAATAAATATTAAAGGAAAATGGTACTTTTTAGACCCAACTCTGCGGGACCCACAGGAATTGTTTTATGCACAAAGTTCAGAAATAAAAATCCAAACCCCAGCAAAATCATTTCCTTTTACATTCTTCATTTTGATGATGTCTCTAAGGTATGGCTTTCTGAATTCTTTATGCCTCTCATATACTCCAAATTACCTTATATTTCTGTTTTATCTAATAGATAGGAGGTGACATGTATGGGAACAGAGCCCCCAGCCTCCTATAGTCATATACCAAAACAAGTCACATCAGAACATTTTATTAAAGGTTTTTACCTCATACCAGATAATTATATCTCATAAACTTAATTCATACTTGAAGGAATAACCAGGAATTGGGTGTGTTAAATGTAATTCAGCCGGTTGAGACAGAGCTGACGAGGAAAACTCTCAGTGAAACTACAGTATATATCACTCCAACCCAGGCACTGCGTAGAGGTCACTGAAGAGATGGCATTTGAGATACTGCTGTGCTCTGGGAAAGGTGGAAAGGGAGAAAACCGCAGCATATTTTGAATGATCCAAAGTCTGAGTCCAAGGTACTTACAATTGTTATTCTTCAGCCCACCTCCATTGCAGGAACATTCAAAGTCAATCTACTGAGCCTTTAACCTGAACTCAAATTAGCCTCTACTTTTGCAGAGTAGATAATGATAATTGTTGAGGAAGTGTCTCCCTCTAAAAGTATTTTTTTCTTTTTTAATAAAATGAGGGCTGACCTGACATTTCCCCTCATCTCTCTTAGAGTCATTAATCACTGCGTTATTTCAGGGGGGATGGCTACTCAGAATTAGCTCCTGGGAATCCAGCTTTCCCTTCCTCAGACTTCTGTGCTAGAGAAGACCAGAACCACACTCAGGGATACAGACTTTCAGAAATTCTGCAAGAGGAGACTCTGTGTGCAGGCGCCAGGCCTTGCTCATCTGAGTTTTGTGACCCACCACATGCCATATCTGGGACACCTCACGTTGGTCTCTCTGCCTACACTGGTACACACAGACGCACACAGACACACATACAGACACACATATAGACACACAGACAGACAGACAGACAGACAGACAGACAGACAGACACACACACACACACACACACACAGACACACACACAGACTGTCTTGGTTACTTTTCACTCATTGCTGGGACCAAATATTCAACAATCAAAATTAAAGGAGGAAAGGTTTATTTAACTCACAGTTAGTGGAGTTTTCAGTCAATACTCAGCTGGCTCCCAGGCAGAGTGGCAGAGGGTGGCTGTTGACGGCAGTGCCAAACAGTGAGAGCAAAAGTGAGGAGCAGCAGCAACGATGGCTACAGAGAGCAGGCCTGGCTCCCTGATGCTGCACTCAGGCTGTCACCCCAGGCTGGGGGTAGCACTCACACCCAAGATCCCAGCACTGGATCATGAATTAATCATAAACTCTAGAAGTCCACCCCAATGACTGCATAGGTTTTAGCAGGACGACTGGCAACTAGGCACACACACACACACACACACACACACACACACACACACACACACACAATTAGTCTGATAAGCTGCTGTTTAGATATTCTTTAGGTTTGTCTCCTCAGACTCTCAACCACTGTTTGAGCCATTTCCCTACCTTTGTTGGCTGCCTCATAGTAGTTGCTTGCCCACTTGCTGCTCTTGACCTTAGAGCTGCTGTGTTCTTCTTCCTGTTTGCCATTGCAGACTCAAAGCCCACCACACAGAATGTGTTCACTGAATACTCAATGAATCAATGAAATGCTTGGAAGGTACTGGTTGAAAAATCACATTGTGTTATGGCTTAGGTTTTTACATTATCATTTCTTTCATTACACACAGCGGCCCTTAGACGGCTGGAATCATTTGTTTCTATTGTTTGTTGTAAGCACGTATATAAGTAATGAAGAGTGTAGACATGGGGAAAGCATTTCTTTACTCACTATCCAGTATTAGTGCAGTACATGGTCAACCACTTATGTAGAAGGCCTACATTAGTCCATTGGTCAGTTTTCCATGGCTGTAATGAAGTACTTGAGACTGGGAAATTTTAGTTAAAGAAGATATGTTTTAGCTTATACTTCTATAAGCTTAGAAGCATGGTGCTGGTCTGAACTCAAGTCTGGTGAAGACTTTATGGTAGATGGCATCAGAGTGGCAGTAGCAAATGCAGGAGGAAAGAGACTGCATTGCTGGATAGGAATCTCGAGTGTGACTCATGAATCAGGTTTACTTTTTGCAATTCCCTCTGCAGAGAACTATCTGAGGATCTCCTGAGAATTACCTCAGTCACTCCCAAGGGGGTGTCCCCAACAAGATCTCGTGACTTCCCTTTAGACCACCTCCTGGCAGTCTCACCACCTCTGTAGTGCCATACCAGTGGCCAAGCCTCCAACACAGGAAGCCTTGGGAGTGATTATCCCGACTCCAAACCACTCCGAACCACCGCAAACAGCTTATTTGATTCATTCCCATGAGAGAAACTGAGCTAGGGAAAGCCTCTTTCAGCCCACCCAGCTCCTGGTTCCTGCTTCTCTTTCTGCCTTTAGGAGAAGAAAGGAAGAAATGCACATTCCTTTTTGTGGGTAGCCCTAAAGAACACCTGAAATATCAGACCTGCGACCTCAAATTTGGCGCAGGAGGCTTTCTGAGGAAGCTTTGGCTGGGCGCCCATGTCTGGCCTCCTCTTTGCAGTGAGTTCATCGCTGAGCTGTCTGAAATATTCCTAAGTGATTGTAGTGTGCAGCTGAGGCTGAGAACTCCTGTCCTGGAGGGAAAAGCAGAGCTGGGGAATTTTTTGAGGAAGAGTTGGTAAACTCTATCAGGATCTGTCTGAAAATTTTTGTGACAAACTGAAGAATAGTTTTGGTTCCCGACTATGACTCCTGTTGCACACCTCAGAGAGTTAGGAGAAATACTTTGAAAAGTTCCCACGGCCAGGAAAACTTCTGAAGAGAAACAGGCCTTGGAGCCCCAAGGTTCTTATTTGGTTCCCTTTACTCTTGCTCTTATCAGCAGGCGGGGCAGGGTTTATGAGATCTGTAGCCACCTTGGGGGCCCAAGGTGATTTGAAACTTGATTATTTGGGGATCAGGGTATTTAGGAAGAAATAGCACCAGGAGAAAGAGACAGCAGAGCCATCTATCCAGCCCTAGGCCTTTGGGCCTGGGATTTTAGATTTTCATTCAATTTGCCATCAGCAGCTCTGGATTTGATTCTCACCTTGGCTACTTACGGTACGGCTGATCATATGATTCTGAGCAAGTCGCTAACTCTTTAAACCTTAACATTCTTGTTTGTCAAGTGAGGATAACAGAATATGCTCTGCTGTATATCTATGATGGTTAAATAGTTAATTGTAAAGTGCTTTAGCACAATACCAGGTGTATACCAATCACTCAGTAATACCCATTGGTGATAATAACAGTAAACATAAGCTCTCCGAACAACTTTTATGAGCAACATGAGTTGACTGTAGGATTTGTGACAGTCAGGATCATGTTATTGCTATTTGTGTCCCCAGCCTCTGCTGTGGGTCCTAATGTGGAATGGGGATGGAGTGAATTGCAGTTAGTTCTCTGCTCACAGTGAAGACTGGGGAGGAAGTGTGGGAAAAAAATTTTAAGGCATCTATAGAAAAATGAATCTTATGTCAATGTCAGATAGTGTATTTTAAACCTTAGTGTATATCAATCAGTGGGAGTGGGAGGCCCTGTTAGAACAGATATCTAGCCTCACTGCAGAGTTTCTGACTCAAGAGGTCTAGTAGGCAGCTTCTGAGATGACCCTTCCTAGCAATCCCACCTGGTGTTCATGCCTTTGTGTGGACCCCTCCCTCGAGTATGAACTGGGGCTAGTGACTTGGTTCTAATGAATGGACTATAACAAAAGTGGGTGACTGTCCTTCCAAGATTATGAAGACTGATTTCCATGCTGCCTACTCTGGGAAACTCCCAACTGCCTGCTGTGAGCTGCCCAATGGAGGGGACCACAGGGCAAGAGTTGACGTCTCTTGCTGAAGGTGGTAAGGACAACAGGCCCACAACCAACTGTGTGAATGAGGTGGGAAGCAGATCTTCACCAGATTGGTCTTTGAGGTGATCATAACCCCTGCCTGCGCCTTGACTGTAGCCTTGGTGTAGAATCTAAGCCTCAGGCATTCTGTTAAGCCTTGTTGATTTTTGAGCCATAGGAAATATAACAAAATTTAAGCAACCGAAGTTTGGGAGTAATCTGTTATGTGGTGATAGATAAGTAACCTGGATGAAGCCCCGATTCCCAGGTGACATTGGTGCTACTGGTCTGGGAATGGAATTTGGGAGCCACTGGCCTATCATGCTAGGATTATTTTATTTTTGGTTTCTTAAAGACTTAAGTATGTTAGTATAACATCCCTAAGTATTGTGGAGTATCTGTTAACTTCCTTTTTCTTTTTTACATAGAGTAGAGTAACTGAAATGTTAGTTCTTGCCTTAACTGAACAAGAAAGGTTTGTGTACAGAGATTAGGGGTGTATGGCTAGGAAGGTAGATTATCTATATGAGAATTACATGAAAACCAGATTGATCGCGCTTGCATCAGGAGACAACACATTCAACCTAAATTCTAAGATACACTATTCTTTTTGGATCATGAAGGAAAACAAAGCAAAGTGTTTGAAATTAAGCAATGATAAGTCACTGATTTTAAGCCAAATAATCATTTTAAAGATATTAGTATGAGCAGGAAGTGTCTCTCTTAGAACTGATGAATTTATTTTGAGCAGACTTGCAGAACAGGGGTAATACCTGGAACTGCCATTACCATCAGGATACCCTGATTTTCAACAGATTGGGATCTAGAAGATGTAAGTCTACAGCACTGTTTACACTATCATTAGGAAGTGGAAGTTTTATTGCTAGAAGTGACCTTAAAATTCATTTGAGTCACCTTCATTGCTAGCAAAGGACAAAAACCACATCTTTGACAGATGACTTTCTGGCTTCTGACCAAATATTTTGTCCATTGAGGAATCTCTACCTGTTGCATTTTGGGTGTAATATATCAGATAATGGGATCCCAACTTAAGCCTAAGCCACACTTATCTAGATTTGGCTGTGTGTGAGAACACTTGGGTGGGTCACAGGGTAGGGATCACCTGTGGAATGAGAAGATGAGGGACTACTAAGCAGGACTAGGCTTATCATAAGGGGCAGGAAGTGGAGCTGGGAAGGTGTGACAGTGATAGTTTATTCATTCTGTTTTTATTCAGTGAAAGTTCCTAGGATGCATCAGGGTCTAAATTAATGAGCGATAACTTCACAGGACTCATTTCCTCATAGCTGAGGCTTTTATAACTGCACTTTGGAAAATACAGGAGTAGCTCTCTGATTGGACAGTTTGGGGTCAGGTTCCTGCCTGTGGTCCAGCCAACCACCATAGGTTGGTGTGAGGTAGGAAAATGATCCCTGGTCCTCCCCTCCTGTGGGGCCTTCACATAGTGGGTGGTTTGGGGCCGCTGAGTACAGCATTGCAGGTGTCAGATTCTGGTGGACACCACAGTATCTTGCTTTGCCCTGGACTTCCAAGAGCCAGATTGAGGGTGAGCATATAAGGGGTGGAAATGGTAACACAGGATGTTAAGGCTGCATTAATCACCCAGAGGAAGAACCCTTGAGGGACTTGCGATGCAGGTGAGGATGGTTGCTGCAGAAAGGATCTGAGGCACAGACCCAGTTACAATGCAAAGGAATCCTGGTTTGACCATCAGTGAAGAAATCCATGTTGAAACAATTATTTTCTTGCCAGATGTACTCATGATCACTTATGCCATTAGAGTGGTTCTTCACTGACACTAACACTTTACTTAAACTTTAATATTAATAAAGTACTAATGCGTATTATTTACTAATATTTTATTATTCATAAGCTTTTGCTTCTCTTCATAATATCTGAAGTCTTAAGAAATCTATTAATAGGTATCTATACTTAAACTCAATTTTAAGGAAGCCTAAAACCATCCTTTCAAAATTTTGTGCCAGTGATTTATACAGTCATGAAAAAAGGCCAAATGAGAAGCTATTTTGAGCATGAAAGGCACATCTTAAAAATTACTGTGAAGCTTGAGATATAAATAGGACGCGAACAGTATCCACATTTATAGCAATGGTCACTATTATAATTTCTAATTTATACTCTTCCATATCAATTTGTGTATATTGATTATCAGCATCTCACAGTTTTGTTAGCCTTAAAATATTTATTCTTGGGGGTAGGGAGATGGCTCAGTGGAATAAGTGCTTGCCTGGCAAGCAGAAGGGCCTGAGTTCAATCCCTGGTTCCACAAAAAAAAAAACAAAAAAACATTTATTCTTCTTATTCCCAACTGCCCTTCTCTTACTTCATCATTCAGTGAATTGATATTGGAGCATTTTATTTTTAACAAGCAAATTTTACATTTCCTAACAGTAGGAAAAAAAACATTCTCTGCAGTGTGAATTTAGGCCAAGAAAAGGTAGAAAAAGGAGAACTCTATACGCATGAGAATGGATTCCTGTGAAGGGACACAGTAGCAGAGAGCTCGGTGGTGACTGCCCTTATCATGTCACCCACTCCCGGGCCGATGCTAGGTGCGGGCTCTCCTATCTGCAACTGCTCAAGTTCTCGCAAGAAGTCCGTATGCAGCGCTTTGGTAACTGTTGTGCAGGTACGTCTTGGGATTCTGCAATTGTTGTGTCAAGCCTATTTCCCCAGTCAGTCTGCCGTATCCTAATTTCCTGCCTCATTTCCTCCCTGAGGGACACGTATTCCCATAATTCTTTAGGGTGTGCTGAGGGAGTGGAGGTCTCCCCCTTCATATAGGAACTGCCCTCTGAGAGGGGCTGCCGGCCCTACCTAGTGGCGATTACGTGCTCTCCAGTGACCTTGGGTTGCTGTGGCTCGCTGGCTGGGTTGGAGAAATAAAAACCTGCCTGAAGACAACGACAGAAGAGTAGAGTCTATATATATGAAGGATTGCCAAACTGAGTTTTTGGTGGGAGAAATCCTCGTGAAGGAGAATTATTTTTTACTATTAGGTTTGGGATATAGAGCCAGAAGGAGCAGGTTAGATTTCCATGCTTCCTGTGGAGCATTTTATTTTAAAGGGATAATTTATTTTATTAATTCTTCACTGTTTCATTTCTGGGTCCTTAAGATTCTCATACACAGTTTAGTCTCTTTTAAATTTTTACTTAAAAAATTTAAACCCTTTGCTAAGGATAGGAAAACTCGGAAAGGCATAAGCAGTTCTGAAAAAAAAAAAAAACCCTGCAGTTCTTACAAATATTTTAAATTTAGCTTTAATTTATGATAAGTAGCTCAGATATTCCAAATATATATTTGTAATAATGTAATAAATATCTGGAGCTTGAGAAGTAAAGCACTAGGTCCCTGTGGACGTTTCCCATGCGCATTCCCATCTCTTCCCTCCATTTAGGCACCGAATACATGGTTTTTTATTCCTGTGCATCTCTTTTTGCTTTAATCACAAAAGCTTGCTTCCAATAATATGCCTTGCTCTACATATTTTGAAATGATCTTTTAGTGATACCATTTTGCATGAATTATTTTACAGCTTGCTTAATTAAAATATATATTTATGATTATTATTTGTGTTAATATATGCAATTCCAGTTCAACTTAACAACAATATTTGAAAATACTTCCGTGGATTGTCATTCTCCTGATAATGGGTATCTGTGTTATTTTCAGTACTTTACATACTGTTTCACTAAATGCAAGAAAGATGCTTATACATGTTTGTGCGTATGTGGGAGAATTTTATGTTTTGAATGTGTTTGGTACAGGGTCTCACTGTGCAGCTCTGATTCCCGATGATCTTCCTGCTTTCCGCCTCCCCAGCACTGAGACTACAGGTGTGAGGCACCACACCCTTACTCCATCGCTGGCTCACCGCGCCCAAAGGTGGGGCCAGTGAGGTATGCGATGCAGCGTGGAGGGGTTGAACCCCTGTGGGAGAATTTTTAAAGGAAATTCTGTTTGATGGTAAATTGTATACCCCTCAAATTCATGTACTGAAACTTAACCCCAAATCCTTCAGAATGTAGCTGTTTGAGAGAAAGGCATTTAAAGAGGAGATTAAGACACTATGAGGTCCTGGCAGTGGGTTTTAATCTGATGAATTATGTTTTCACGAGGAGAGATTAGGATACAGCGAGAGACACAGAGATGCCAGCACACAGAGCAGTCTCTGTATAAGGAAAAAGGAAAAAAACAACAGGCCTGCGGCTGCAAGATAGAGAGAAAGGCTGGAAGAAAGCAAACCTGGCCAAGCCGACCTGATCATTGGCTTCCATCTTTCAGAACTATAAGAAAGTGCCTTTCTGTTTTTTAAGCCAAGTGGCCTGTGGTGTTTTGTTATGCCAGCTCAAACAAATAAATAGCTTTCTTAGGAATTAAACAGCTGGATGAGGGATATTTGTAGTTTTGGCTTCACAGCACTCTCCAAAATAGTTAAAGCAAATTAATCTCCAGCACTGGGCCTCCTGACCAACAGGAGCAGAAGACTTGTGTGGTGTTACAATGCGACTTGACTTTGTACTTGATTTCTAGTGAGGTCGGGTATCTTTTAAAAATGTTTATTAGCCATTTATTGTTTCTGTTTTTCCGTAAGTAGCTCCACCTACATTTTTGTCTATTTTTCTATCGGCTTTATTTAAACAACTGTTGGGAGCAGTCTTCTATTGTTGTTTCAGATTTCAATTTTGCTGTCTCAGCCTCCCCAGTGGTGGGATTACAGGCATGCACCACATGCCCAGTTTTGGGGTCAGTGCAACATGCCCAGGGCAGGGCCAACAGGGCATGCGGTACCAGGGATTGAACTCTGCTCCTTACACTCCAAACAGGCGCTTAGCCCACTGAGCTATCTCTCCAGCCTTTGTTGCTTCAGGTTTTTTTTAAACCTGTATATTGATTTATTTTGCTGTATTTTTCAGTGAGTGGTAATGATATTTTAAAGACCTATATTTTAATAGTGGTTTGTTGAGTTCTCCTTGTATTTAAATATTGCTTTACAGATTTAGAGGCTGTTATTAAAGATGTACAAGTTCTACATATTTCTATGTTGCTGATTGATTTTAATAAATAAAAGTTGCTGTATAAATGTTATTTGATGCTTCTAAAACACAACTATGCACACCCATCCCCTTAAATCCAAATACAGTGCAGAATATTTGAACATTGCTTGTTTCTTGTCACTGTTACCTGTAAGGAGATTACTAAAAAAAGCTTTACATGTCTTTCTTTTTACCTTTTTAAAGGTTTATTTTATAGATGGTAAATAATAATTGATAAGATATTAGAAATGGTACACATTTAGAAGACCAAGATGAGAAGTATTCAATTGTGGTTTTTGTATTCCGGATCTTTGAGGGGATGGGTGTGCACATTTGTGTCTTAGAAGCATCAAATAACATTTATACAGAAACTTTGTTTATTAAAATAGTGAGACTGTAGTGGTTTAGACTGCAGATGTCAGCATACAGAGTTAGTCAAGGTGAAAATTCTAAACATTAACAGCAATTTTCCAAAAGCTGATGGAAATCATTAGTACAATCACCTCGGTCATCTTGTATATACGCTTGCTGCTTTTCTTCCTTTTTTCCCTGTCTTTTCTACTTTCTCTCATTGTGCTGTTTAATTCTTAAGTACAGTTTCTTTCCATTTTACTACATTTATTATACCTTTCAGGTTCTTACAGTAGGAGGACCATACAATATTTACACATATGGGTCTGTTGTATTTCACTTATGAGGACAGCCTCTAGTTGCATCCAGTTGGGCTTTGAGTTTTTCTTTGAGTAGTCCTCCATTGTAGAAAAATACATCTTTTTCATGTGTTCCTCAGGTGATGGGCATTTTGGTTGCTTCCAAGATTTGAAACAAAGAAAGAGAGAAACACACAAACAGCTTTACCTGTGAAAAAAGAATATTCATGATGCTAAATATTTATATACATGTGTAAATACATAATCATTAGAGAACAAAAACTTTTAGTAAGAGAGTGAATGGAGGAGAAATGAGTTTCTGAATGCTTGTATACAGCAAAATAACACAAGAGTAAAATAACTTCCTAGATCAAATGGCTTGGTAGTTTTTCTCTTGTTGCTGGGACAAAATATCCAGCATCAAAAATTAAGGAAGGAAAGGTTTATTTAGCTCAAAGCTTGTGGAGATTTCTGTCAATACTCAGCTGGCTTCAAGGCGGGGTGGCTTGGCACAGGGGCAAGAGGCCAAGGTGGCAGAAGATGGAAAAATCAGCAGGAGCAAAAAAGGAAAGGGGAAGGGAGTATTGTATAAAAATACAACATCTTTTTTATCCATTCCTCAGTTGATTTGGGCTGTTTCCAAGATTTAGCTACAACAAATTGTGCTGCTACAAACATGAATGCAGATATATTGCTGTTATATTATATTTTCAGTTCTTCTGGAAAAATGTGCAGAAGGAGTTGATGAGACCTCTAATCCTAACCTTTTGATTTCCACAGTGGTTGTGTCAATCTGCACTCCCACCAGCTACGGAGAAAGGCTCCTTTCCTCCTACATTCCTTCCAGCGTTTGTTCTCAGTTGATTTCTTAATGATGGCCATTCTTTCTGGGGTGAGATGGACTCCTGGCATTGTTTGATCTGATCAACTTCTTTGAAGACAGCAACGTGCAATGTGACAACCATTACTGAATTCCTGTCATCTTGGTTTTTGAAATTCTGTATCTTTTCTAATTTTTAAAAATATTTTTGATTCTTTTTAAAAGGATTAAAAAGGTAACAAGTTTTTTCCTCCCTTTATTTGAAAGCAGGCTACCCTCCACCCCCCAAGTGCTGCCCCCTAGAGCGGGTGTAGCACTCACACAATCTTGGTGACCTCCTCCTGCACAAGATGAGGATGTTTGCAAAGGACCCTGGGCCCCTGCTGAGTTGCTTAGCTAAGCTTTTAAACTTCTGAAGTTGACACAAGGCAGATTGCAAAGAAGGGAAACCCAAAGCAGAGACGGGGCTAAATCTTTTATAAATAGCTTTAGAGTGTCCTCTAAGGACAGCGAGTTACAGATAATTCTACTTCGGCAGCTCAAGTTCCATGATTCTCATACACAATGATACTTACAAAGTGTCTGCTTTGTAATTCCTTTGGAGAACTCTGTTATTGAAGCTCTTTCTGTGGTTTAGTTCTTTCTGTTGCTAATTCCTCAGTTCACAGTTTGCTCTGTATTCCATGCCCAGCAAGAAGCAATGCTGAGCACAGACTGCAGACAGTGGCATGGTGGGATTGGACAGCGGATAATAGGAAGCAGATTGCCTGGTTCTCATTCCGCATCACTTCCTGTCAGCTGCACACTACTTAGTGAGCTGCTTAGCCCCTGTCAGTCTCCATTTACACATCTTCAGTTGGGGATCGCTATAGGATCCATCTCACATACAGTTATTAAGAGGATTAAACAAGATAATCCATTTAAAGCATTTACCACAATGCCTGGCTCAATGAATGTTTGCTGAAACGACTATTGTAGCATTACAGGAAAACCAGAAGAAAGATTCTGTTTCATCTTAGGAATCCAGGAATCAATTGTGGCCAAGTCAAGATGCCTGCATGTTCGATGTTAATGAGATTGAAGACCTAGTCTTATGGCTGCAGATGTTCATATTTATATCACAAAAATATTATGTGCTGGGGGGCTGAGGTAGGAGGATTGCAGGTCTGAGCCCAGCCTGGGCAACTTGGTGAATTAGTGAGATTCTGTCTCAAAATGAAAGAGTGAAAAAGGCTTGGGGGTGCAGCTCAGTGCAAAGGCTCTGTTACCTGGCTGTATATTACAAAACTGAACACGTTTTCATCAAGCATCCCACAATACCCATCATTATTCTACCTTGCGTGCATGCACCTTCAATGATGCAGAGTTTCTTCTAATTGGATGACACAGGCCCCAGAGATTTTCAGAAGTAACTACAGAAATGCACTTCTGATATAAAATCTTGGGCCAGCAGAGGGTTGGGATTCCATCCACATGTGGTCAGAGGGGTCAGCCCCTCACCTCCTGCAAGCCTTCAGCTTCATCACTGCAGCTTGCAAGAGGCAAGGGAAGCAGAGGTAAAGAGAGTCTTCTGTTGACTCCTTCTTCAGTGCCTTATGATAGCCGGCCTTGCTTTCTCCTGTCATTGTGTCTGGAACTGAGCAGGTTCTTCATGGACGTTGTCTACCATCATGTTATTGATGAGCATTCATTGGTCTGTGCTTGTAGAACTGGTGGATTTAGTGAGGGGCAGCTGTCACCTCCCTAGGTAGATAGCCTGGCATTCAAAGAAAGTAACATTCGAGCTTTATCCTCACGCTACTATTGCTGTTGCTGCTACTTCTTCATCTTCAGAAATTTCTGACAAACCTGAGAGATTAACCTCAGACATACCAGCTGGCCTTTTAATACATGAACAGGTCTGCTTCTGTCTGCAGACTTGGATCACACGGTTTCAATATAGGTTCAGCCATCTGCCCTGAGAAGTCTAGAAAAAGCCTTGTGAATACAGACAAATGGTTTTTACACAGCCGCTCCTGAGGTTCCTGAGGTGTGGTTGTTGGCTGGAGGTAATCCGTGATGGCAGGGGACAGCTGTGGCTGGTGCTTGCTGAGCCATTTCCTTGCCCCAAGGAAAAACTGTTATGGGAGCAGGAGAAGGTGGAATAACTGGCATTTGTGCTTCTGCACCTTGAACATTCTGTGAGTGCAGTGGTCTCACAGGAAGACCAGTCTCTCTCTCTCTCTCTCTCTCTCTCTCTCTCTCTCTCTCTCTCTCTCTCTC
>PVKA01004080.1:0-18516 GCA_004027165.1 Ctenomys sociabilis | reverse complement strand
TTAATATAATTTATTTATACTCAACAATAGAAATTCCATGAAATCTACAAGAAAATTCCCAGAATTTAGTGAATTCAGTATGAGCATGGAACAAGCATCCACATGTAAAACCTATTACATTTCTGGTCTTCACCTCGGTTGCATCTGCGCTGCGAGCCGGGACGCGAGCCATGGAGGACGCGCTGCCCCTGACGCCAGGGTGCAACAAGCCGCACCTAGAGAAGCTGACCCTTGGCATCACCCACATCCTAGAATTTTCTCCGGGTGTGACAGAGGTAACCATCATAGAAAAGGCACCTGATGAATGTCATATGATATCTTCCTGGGAACAAAAAAATAATTGTATGATGCCTGAGGATATAAAGAACTTTTACTTGATGACCAATGGCTTCCACATGACCTGGAGTGTGAAGCTAGATGAGCACATCATTCCGCTGGGCAACATGGTAATTAATAGCATCTCAAAATTAAATGAACCCAACCAGTCTTCTATGTATTCACTTCCTAATGCACCAACTCTGGCAGACCTAATACATATGAAGTCAGTGAGGACCAGCCAGAGAAGCCTCATTTTGACTCTTGAAGTGTGATATTTGAACTGGATTCATGCAATGGAAATGGGAAGGTTTGCCTTGTCTACAAAACTGGGAAACCAACATTATCACAAGACACTGCAATCTGGTTCCTGGACAGAGCATTATATTGGTATTTTCTCACAGACACTTTTACTGCCTATTACTGTCTGCTCATCACCCACCTGGGCCTGCCCCAGTGGCAGTATGCCTTTACCAGCTATGGCATTAGCCCATAGGCCAAGCAGCGGTTCAGCTTGTATAAGCCTATCACCTACAACACAGACCTGTTCGCTGGAGAGACCGACTCCTTCACGAACAAACTAGATCCAAGCAAAGTGTTTAAGACCAAAAACAAGACTGTAATCCCAAAGAAGAAGGGGCTTGTTCAGCCTACAGGTGGCCAGGGAGGTCCCTCACCTCCCTCAGCCTCTAAATCCTCATCTAGCTCTGCAAACCCTATCCGCAAATGAGCACCACCTCCATCTCTCCACCAGCCTCACTGTAGTGATTTCCTTGCACTGGTGTCCCTAACAATGTCCACAACCTGATTCTGTATAATTGTAAGCATGTTCCTGAGTGACCAAAATCTTCTTGCTGAAAATAGCTGGGAATCAGAAGGGCATATGTACAGAAATCTACTGAATCATCCTTCCTTTACATTCTTCCTAGTGGGTTGTACCAGCCTGTGCCTCAAAAGCTGTATAGAATTTTAGATCATAAGTGGAAAGAGAAGTTGATTAAGAGCTTTGCACACCTAACCTGCAGTCCCTTAACAATAATTAGAGAAGTCACCTAAAAGAAACACAAGCTTTTTTTTTTTTTTTTTTTAGCAGAACCAGGGATCAAACTCAGGCCCTTGAGCTTGCCAGGGAAGTGTTTATTCCACTGAGCCATCTCCCGGGTCCCAAAACACTAGGTTTTGACTCAAGAAACATTGTAACTACCCAGTTGAATAAGTAGGCCCTACTCACATGTGTCTATTTAAGTACATGAAAACATGTCTGCAGTTGCCTTGACATTTCAAGAATTCACATGGCTAGCAGATTCCATGTTGGACAGCACAAAGATAAAGAATGTTTCTATAGCAGAAGGTTTTTGAACATCACTACATTAGAATATTTTTTTACTGATCTTTCTCAAATTAGTTAATTTTTGTTAAGTAATGTTAATGCCTTCATGGGTTGTAATATTTCATGAAAACTTTGAGTATATAATTGTATATTCTTTACCAAGAAAATATTTCATCATTCTAAGTTTTTTATAAACTTCCTCATCAGTTTCATGTGAATTTCTTTTGTTTTATGTTTGTGTTGTGATATGCACACATTTGCTAAAAGTTATTTTTAAGGAGATATGTACTTCAGCTATACTTTTTTCTGACCCTGTAAAAACAAAACAAGAAAACCAACACTAGTTGGTTGCTTCCTCATTTCTGTAATAGTTTCAAGTTTTGAAACATTTATGTTTAAAAGTGTATAAACAAAGCTTCATGTTAATAGTATATTCAGTTGCTTTAAAATATGCCAGTACATTAGTTATACTGGTTTGCTTCTAATGGGATGTTAAAAATAGTGCCATTTATTTTCATTTCACAACCATTTTTGGTTTGCCCTGGTCATTTAAACGTTTTTGAATATTTTCAATGATTGACTATGTCAGACTTTTCCTAATTTGAGAGCTATTTTAACCCTTTTAATTGTTTAGGTTATTAGAGTTCAAACATTTACAAAAATGCAGTAATTCAAGGAAGAAACAAAAGGACCAGGATTTGACTGCTTCTGCAAGACAAGTCAAGGTTGAAAGAGGATCAACAAGTCATCTTCCATTGCAGCCATTCCCTTTCAGTGCTCAGGGAGCCCACAAATTAGTTTTGGTCCAGTCTAGAGTCCACAGGTGAAGCAGCAAAGGAACCAGGAGAGCCATGGTACCCATTAGACCAGTGATAATCAGTGGAAGTCCACAAAAGGCTGTCAGAAAGCAGGGCCTGCTGTAAGGTATGCAGGATTTGGCAAAATTGAAGATGTGAACCTCTTGTGCAGAACAGGGAAAGAGCTGGATGCGGTGTTGCACACCTGAGATCCAAACTACTAGGGAGGATCATAATCGGAAGCCCACACCGGGTAATACAGCGGGAACCCTACCCATCTCAAAAAGAAAGTCAACAATAACAACAAAGAAAACAGTCTCACTAAAAGTATTAAAATGATTTTTCATTATCTGTCTTACATCTCATGGTGAGGTTCTCTGCTTGCTGCTTGAAACAATTTTAGAGAAAACAAAATTTTTTGAATCAATAAATACATTTCTCCATTGTAAAAAAAAAACCTATTACATTTCTATATGTTAGCAAATTAAATTAAAATTTTACCTTTTATAATTGCTACAAAGGAAAGATCTTAGATCCTTAAAAACATGTTCAAGCTAGGTATTCTGAAAATGTATCGATTGATGAAACTAGTCAAGAGATTTAAGTAAACAGAATGATTCATCATTTTCATGCTCATTCAGCTTTCCATTTGTACTCAAAGAGTTGCCAGCTGTTCTCTGCCATTTTTCCTCATGGTGAACTTTGTGCTAATGAATGTGCAAAGAAGTCCTCTCCGCCAACTCCCACAGGAAAGCCACTGTACTTGGTTGGGTCGTGTCAGTCAGAAGATCGATTTTACTTAAAGGCATTGAACTATCAATGTCAAAAATTCTTCTTTAGGTTGGCTCGTTCTCCAGGTCTGAAGCTTTTGCTGTCCAGTGTGTTACAGCATTTTGTCATGAAACACTATGTGGGACATATTCTCTGCCAATTTGCTATCAATTTCTGGATGTACTACCAGTTCCCTATTGTCTGGCATTTAGATTTCATAGGAATGTCCTTGGGGAAGGGACATCAGGGTTTCACCACGGAGTTGTACTGCTGGAGAGGCACCTGTGAAAACCATGCATTGAAAAGGAAGGATATTTTTTCTTCATCCAGGAAATAAAACTTGACTCTCTTAGCTCAAAAATTACCAATGCAAGCTCCCTGGCCTATCTCAGATAGGCTGGCATCAAAATTCTGCATCTGCCCGGATTCAATGACGTCAGCAGCCAGACCCAACCTGTCTGAACATTTTAGGTCCTTCAGCTTAGCCTCTTACTTTTCGCAGCCCAGGTTTTCAAAATCCTTTTGGTCACCATTCATGGTGAGGCAGCCTGTGACTCCTGCACTCAGGAGGCTGAGACAGGAGGGTCAGGAGTTGGAGACCAGTGTAACCTATATGGCAAGTTCAGGGTTACATAGTGAGACCCCATGTTAAAAATAAAATCAGCAATAACACCCAAACCAAACTAAGCCCCCCCGCTCACCTAAATCCCTCCCACCCAGCTCTCCCTGGCTATGAATTTCCAGAGGCAGCCATGGGCTCATGCTGTCTCCTATTCTTTTGGCTATGCTTTGTGCCTTAGTCCTGCTTGCTGCTTTCCTGATGGACTGGTGGTGACAGACCTTCCTGTGTGGCTGACAGAAGTGGGTGAGAGAATTCAACATCTCCTTGTCCCCTGTTGGTAGAATTCTTCTTCTTCCAGGATTGCTATTTCCATTCTAAGCCTCACTTCCAATGAATTTCAAGATCACTTCCGTCACGCTGCTGCCCTTACAACTAAATCTCAGGCTTGACTGAGCCTACTTCCTGCCCTCTGTGGCCACAGGCAGCCTGGAAACACAGCAGGAGAAGGCTCTGCACAGGCTGGAAACACAGACCCACCGGTCCCTTAACTTGGCAACCCAGGGTCAACCAATCTCAGAGTTTTCTCCCTTCCCTGGGTAGAGATTAAATTGTTAAACATTTATAGTGTTAAATAATTAATTTTCACTGACTTACAAAAAAACTCCAGAAAACTATTTGCCTTAATGTTTGTTTTGTTTGATGTTAATATTGCTTCACTTGCTTTCCCTGATTTTTATTTTCTAGTATAGTTTTTCTGCTTTTGGCTCTTATCTTTTTCAAGTACTGATGCTTCTGGCATTTCTTTGTAGACTGTATTTACCTTTTTTTTTTTCTTTCAGCAAATCAGAAAATTCCCGTCATTAACTTCCGAATTTCTTTCTGGTTATGTTTACCATAATTATTAATATTTTTGTGTTCATTTCACTGATCTTAGGTTTTGCTCATCAGTTCATTTCTCTCCCTGCTTTCTGAATTTTTTTCCTCTTCACACAGAGTTTTTCTTTAAATATTATTATCCTGTACCTTTTCTTCTTCCTCATAAGTCACATTAGGCTTAAGCATCAACTCTGCCTTTTTAATAAACTCTGTAGTCTTCCTTTTCCTCAGCTTTCACTCAGATCCTCTTCATTTTATACCCAAATTACCATTTCTCTCTCTCTTTTTAGTTCAGCTGAGCTTGCTGCCAGAGTGCTGTCTGCCTGGTGACATATGCACTCTCTGGTGGGCTTGCATTTTGTTTTGGGTGAAAGCCTAACCACCTTTTATGAAATGGAAACCCACCATCCTCATAGGTGAATGAGGCTGCCCACTTCACTCCCTTGACCTTGGCTGCCCACCTCGCTCCCTTGACCTTGCTGGCACTTCCAGAGTGGCTTCTCGGGAGGCCTCCTCACACCCATCCACTCCAAGGTTTATTACGTGATGCCAAATCCTTCCCAGGATGCAGCTCCTACACTGGACAGCTTCCCCCTCACCTTTTGTGCCTCAGGTCTCAAAGTTTCTTTCTCCAGGAGATTTTCAGGACTCTTATCCCAGGACAATTAGCTGAACCTTCCTCTCTGTTTCCAGAACCTCTGATTCATCTCCTTGTTATAATTTTGACTACATTTGTTTACAACATACATATTTCAGTGCCTTGATTTGTTAAACCGAACCTTTTGATAGTAAATATGAGGTGTGGTAAACATTACAGTGAACCTTTAAGTTTACTACATGAAAAGACACTGCCATTAATGCTTCTCCAAATCCTCCCTCTTGCTTCACACATACTTAGCCTGTTGTTCCTGCCAGTTGCTGAAGCAGTTCGGTAAATTCTCTCTCTTCCAGTGTCTTTAGTTACTCAGTGTAGTTGTTGTAGTTGCTTCTATGTCCTGAATAGACTGAAAATGTTTATGACAATTTCTGTTAAATCAAAACATTCCAGTGTACCTTCACCCACCTTGTTCACCATGTCTGCTACCGTTGACTTTTGGCTCCTACCCCAAATTGAAATAACCATGAAAACCAAATGTTTTGCATTGATTAAAAAATGTACTACATTAGAAAATGGGGAGTGTGTGTGTGTGTGTGTGTGTGTGTGTGTGAATACAGGGAATACTGTCAATGAAGGTAGATCTGTTTTTAAACATCCATATGACCATGTGAGGGCAAGACACAACCAGATCACAGAAAACATCCAGAAAGGCAATGCAGGTTGTACTAGGAAGTGAACTATGAAGCCAGAAGTTGGATGGCATTCATAGCTGCCCTCCAACATTCACCATGACCTGGTGCACCTTCCTCAGCCTCTTTGAGGCTCTGAACCCTCAATTCCTTGCCTGTAACCTTGCGGTCCTCACGGTATCTTCCTTCTAGAGGGACTGCTAAAAGAAATGAATGACTTTCTAGTCATACGTGCTCACCAAAGTGTCTGGTACAAGAGTATGGGCTACAGATGTGATTGTTAAGTGAAATGAGTGAACCTGAAACCCAGGTTTTTAGGGGTGTGACCCAGCATAGGCCTCCCTGAAGAGAATACAGAGCAGGTGAGTAGAACAACTCATACCAGTTGCCAAGGGACCTTTGCTGCAGCCTGCCGGTGAGCAGGCCTGTGTATCAGACCAGAGATGTTTTCCAGACGCAAAGTGCAGGTAATTCGTATCTATTTAAGCAGGAGGGACATCTGGGCTGTTCTGATTGCTGGAGAGGAAACAATAAGAAATGTAGCTGGGCTTCATTGGCATGCAACAGGTGTCCAAGATCCTTGGGCTGCGATTTAGCTAAATCCGAGGATTTAGAGCTCTCATACGTACTGAGTTCTGAAAAAACAAATGCGGCATGATCTAGGCACGGGCATCCATTCCTGTTGGTTGTTGGTGTATTTCTGACCACTTGGCAGGTTTGATGTATTTTAACCCAGCCTTTAGCTTTCTGTAATCTCACTTCATCTATCCTGCTCTGCTCAGGCGTGCCAACCTTCATTTGGCAGACACGGCAGGTTTTTCATTTCCCTCATGTAAAATGACTTGTTTATTACAGTAGGGGTCCCCAGTCTTTAGAAACAGCTTATAGATAGTCTCAAATAGAGCTTAGAAAGGGCTTCATGAATAATAATGCCCATGTAAACCCACAATGAGCTTGGACATTGCCTCTTTGAAATTCATACATCATCCTAAGTGCTGTCATTTAAACAGAAAATGTAGAAGGCTTCCTGTGAAGGCTGAGTCTGAAATATGCCTTCTTTACAAAACTTATCATTTCAGCCCAGGACCAACAAACAGCAGCCAGCAAAGGTGGGAGTGAGTGATTCCTGGGGTGTGTTTTACTTGAGCATAAAATTTGTTTTTCTGATTGTACTCAGACTTTTTGCAGGCTCTGGTTTTAACTTTTTCACTTGTGTTGTCTTTCTGTTAAATATTCCTCAGCCTCCTTACTTGTAGATTGTGAAGTTAGCTCTACGAGGGTCAGAAGCAAAGATGAGAAGATCATCATCCCAAGTAGGTGAGCTCTCAATGTTACTTGTCTCAGAAGACAGAGAAAGAAGCATCAGGTGTATGTATGTTATGGACTCCAGGCTCCCCTAGTCCGTGGGTACTCAGGCTTCACTGTATGTTGTAATTAGCTAGAGACTGTTTAAAAACGCTGGTGCCTACAATCTACCTAAAATCTGGGTGTGTCCTGTACACTGTGGCTTTTCACAGATGCCCAGGAAATCTAACACAAGGCAAAGGGTGAGAACTGCAGGGTTATACTGACTACATGGCTTTCAAGATGGACAAACATTTGTGGAGAATGAGTCATGTGATCCCACAGAAGTCTTCTAGCGAAAAGGCTGAGTAGATTTGTAGGCAAGAATCCACCTTCAGGGAAGGAGGGAGGAGTCGTCAAAGCACACTCTGTCACAAGGGCTGATAGTGATGCTTCTGGGGACAGGGTCTTCTCTGTCAAATGAAGCAGGCTCCTCTACATTGCTGTAAACCATGGAGCAAATTAGGTCCCCCCGCTAAAATAGGAATTGAGCAACCTAAAGGGCCCAGTGGGGCAGCGATCTCCAGAGCTGACTGCAGAACCCTGTGTAATTATGCCCAAGAAAGGCCAAGCTGTGCTGGACAGCTCTGCCCCACAGAATCTATAGGGCAGGGATTGTACCTGGAGGTAGGTTGGAAAATGGCATGTGTGCTGGCGCTCTACCGCCTACACTGGTGGACAACCAGAAGCTAAAACTGGCTTGGATGCCCGGGTGCATTTGTTGAACAACATCTGAGGCCTGGGGACAGAGGCATAGTTTAAATGTGTGACTCAAAGTGCAAGAATATCACATTATTTGAAATCAGAAACTCAGAGCAGCTTGTTTCTGAGCCCACCGATCAGCTCCCAGAGGAAGGTTAGACGTTAAAGCTATGCCTTTATTTGACTCCAGGAAATGGGCTACACAAAGAAGATTTTGACTGTTGCTATGGAATAGCTTGGAAAGGAATTGTTCATTATATCATTCAGTAGCCCTCATAAAGCCTTGAACAATAATTTTTTTTTTCTGAATTCAAGAGTGAATCTATCTTGAATAATTGGTATGCTTCCATTTATGAGATAATAAGGACTGTGTAACCTCTGACACTTTATGTCTCCCTTCCTCATCAGCATCCAAGAATCTCGGTAGTAAATGGGATGCTTACCTGCAAAAAATAGAACCTCTGGTGTTAACAACGTTGAATTTTCCTTTCTATTATGGGTTTGTAAGACATCATTTTTTATGTCTTTTGTTACAAGCCACTCTCAATTACTTTTTAAAGAAACAAAGGGAAGGGCCAGCCAGATAGTTCAGTGGATTAAAGTGCCCTCTTAGGCAAAGCGCAGGGGCTGGGGTTTGATCCTTGGTGTGCTGTGCTGACCCCGCATCCAGGGTGCACTGAGACAGTGATTGAGGCTGGGTACGGTGGTGCTCGCCTGCAATCCCAGCACTTGGGAGGTTGTAAGCAGGTGGATGTGCCACCATGTCCAGTCTGAATTGCTGTCTCAGTCTGCCCCTGGGGCGGAGCCAGCATAGCACACCAGGGATTGAACCCTGGTCCCTGTGCCTGCCTAAACAGGCACTTTAGTCCACTGAGCTATTGGCCGGCCCATGAACTATCTGGCTGGCCCCATCATGCCAGTTTTATCTTGGAGCAGGCTAACTATGGACTGAAATTGTAATCCACGTTAAATTTCTCCTTTAAGTGTTGGTTGTCAGATATTTTGTATTACTGATAGAAAAGTCATTAAGACATAATGTGTAAAATAAACTACATATTTAGAGTGAAACATCTTAATAGGGTATAGATAGTAGGTTTTTTTTTTTTGGTACAGGGTCTCACTATGCAGTTTGGACTCTTAGTGCTTATCCTGTCTCAGCCTCCCTAGTGGTGGGATTATAGGTGTGCGCTATCACACCCAGTTCAGGGTAGGCACAGCACATGTGGCACTGGGGATCAGACTCTGACACTGCACTTGACAAATAGGGGCTTATGCTGCCGAGCTATGTCCCAGCCCTGTCATCTGTATGTGCCTCTGAATTCATCACTGTGATTTAGATAATAAGCGTATCAACCACCACTCCAGATTTCCTCCCACACTTTAGCAATCTCTTATTCTCATCACTCTCCAATCTTCCCCATCCATAGGCAGCTGCTGACCTGCTTTCTGTCACTTCAGATTAATTTGAATTTTATAAAATCTTGTATGAATGGAATCATACAGTATGCATGCTTTTTTTCTAACTCCTTTCACCTAACATAATTATTTCAAGATTCATTTATCTTATGGCATGAATTAATAGTCCGTGTTTATGGCTTAACATCATTCCATTGTTTGTTCAGCTGTTGATGGGCACTTGAACTGCTTTCAGGTTTTAGGTGTGACGAATAAGCTACAATTAACGTTTACAGACAAGCCTTTGAGGACAGATGCTCTTGTCCAATTCAAGTAAATGCCTAGGAGTAGAGTGGCTGGGTTGTATTGTAAGCATTTCTGAGGCACTGGCAAGTGTTGTACAACTCTACATTCCTATTATCAATGTATGAGAATTCTAGTTACTTCACATCCATCTATTATAATCAATAGTTAAAATTTTAGCCACTCAGATAGATATGTAGCGATACCTTACCATAGTTTTAGTTTGCATTTCTTTAATAACTAACAGCATGGAGCATCTTTCCATGTGTTTATTTGCAATTTGTGTACTTCGTTGAAATGGTCATTCAAATCTTTTGATAATCTTTTTAAAAACTGGCTGGTTTGTTTTCTTATCGCATTTTGATAGTTCTTTGTATGGATTAATTATTAGATGTGTGACTTGAAGGTATTTCCTCAGACTGTCTTTGTGATTCTTTAGTTTACCATTAAGCCACCTCAGCACTGTCGAGGCTTGAGACTACAAGATGTGACATTCAGAATTAGGGCCTTGAAGCTCCGTGATGTCTTCAGACATCATTCTGCTCTGCGGTCAAGGTCAGTGAATGTCTGGCCTTCTAGAACTGACTTTCAAATGAGGAGGTTAGGGTTTCAATCCAGGAATTTCTGTGGGACACATTTCAACCCCCAACAATAGGAAGTTGCATATAGTTTAACCTAACCAAATTTTTCAATCTACCTGTTTTTATTTTCTGAGTGGATTAAATATAACAACTTACTGAAAATCATCTCTACTTGTTTTTAGTTCTTGATTTCTTTGTGTTGGTTTCTTCATTTCCCAACCTCTTTGAGAATCCCTTGGGGTCAAAGTGGCTGTGTCCCAGGACTTTCCTCTTGGTTGAGTATGCCATCTTTACATTATGAACTGGTCAGCTTTCTATCTCCACATATAGTGCCCAATTAATCACACAGAGTCCAGGATTCAAATTAGTACCCCATTCACTAAAGAGCTTTTGCATCTGTCCTTTGCCACATGGTGCCCAGGGTAATTTTTGATGGACAGAATGCAGAAATGCTTTCACTCTGGCACTTAGAAACTGAGAATCTCCACTCTCACTTCTCAGTTTCAAGCTTTGAGAATTTCCACCTTCACTATTGAGTTTCCTAAGTGAAACTCAATGGATAAAATCCCTCGTACACTAAGAGAAGCTCCCAGCCCCATGTTTCCGTGCTGGTCAATCTGGCATTCTCTAGGGAGGATACAGCAGGCGTTGTATGTGGGGAGGACCTGCCGTCTTGGGGGCACTTTCTGCCGCAGCAGCTCCCCTATCTGCTCTTCCTGCCAGTCCCACTTGCTCAGTCCACAGCTGCTTTTGGTGTGTGGGTCTCTGGTCCCTGGACCAACTCTTCTCAAGTGTTGCTGTTCTCTTTGACCTATGGCTTTTCTAAGAGGTTAATGCATCTTGTTTCCTTCAATTCTCATCACCGATAATGGAAATCATTAGCTTTCATTGGCCATTAGCTTTCTGCCCTGTGCCATATGAAAATACTGCTGCTTGATGTTTTAATGGAGGAAACAGCATTGTTAGAAAAGAAGTGATATAATTTTCATTGCAACAACTTATGCACAGAAAGGCTTTAGTCAGTTTTTGAAGGACTTTTTCACATTATTTATTTTTAATTAAAGTTTTTAGGGCAGGCCAGGTAGCTCAGTGGACTAAAGCTCTTGCTTAGGCAGAACACAGCAGCCAGAGTTCTATCCCTGGCCTGCCATTCTGGTCCCACCCCCAGGGTGTGCTGAGACAGTGAATGAGACTGGGCATAGTGGTGTGAGCCTGTAATCCCAGCACTTGGGAGGCTGAAAACAGGAGAATCACTATTAGTCCAATCTACATAGTGAGGACCTATGGACCCTGTACTAAATACCAAAAATTTTTTTAAAAAAAAAATTTTTATTTATTTATTTATTGAGATGAGGTTTCACTGCAATTCAGGCTGACCTTTTCTCACTTACGTAGTCCCTAACCTGGTCTCGAACTTACAGCAATACTCTTGTCTCAACCCCCTGAGTGCTGGAGCTGCAGGTGTGTGCCACCATGCCCAGTTAACATTTTTCCATTTTAAAGAGAAAAATATAAAAATAACAATAAAAACAGAACTTCAAAACAGATTAGTAGGAGAGCTACAATAATGAATACATTGTGTATTATTGTATTAGCAGTAGTTATTCAGAGTGCAAGATCTAGGCATGATATCTCCTGTGCATAATATTAGCTCAAACCTTCCTTTCCTTTCTTTCTTTCTTTCTTTTTTTTTTTTGACAGGGTCTTACTGTGCAGAAAACCTTCCTTTTCAATGAGCTAAGAGAAACTAGTTGTGTAACTCTCAACTATCTTGTGTAAAAGTATTTGTTTTCCTTTTCCCATTCCTTCCTTTCCCCTTTTCCCCATCTGTTTGTCTTCTCCTTTGAACAGTTTCTTCCCAGTTCTCTATGTGTATTGTACCTTTTGACCTTTCTTTATTCATTCAGCTTCTCACACTAGGGAGGCAATATGATGTCTACACATATGGGTTTGATTTATTTCACTTATGAGCATGGTCTTGAGTTGTATCCATTTACTTATAAAACTATCACATCTTTTTAAAATTTCTTTCCCCAGTTGATGGGCATTCGTGTTGTTTCCAAGCTTCAGTTATGACAAATTGTGCACCTGTAAACATGAATGCAATTTATTGCTGTGATATGGTGCTTTTAATTTTTTTGGGAAGATACCCAGAAGGCGAGTAGCTGGGTGAAATGGGATTTCCACAGTGGTTGTACCAGTCGACACTTTCCCTGGCAGTGGAGAAGGGTTCCTTTTTTGCCGCCAGCAGTTGTTATTGGTTGCTTTTTTGATGATAGCAATTCTTTCTGGGGCGAGATAGAATCTCAGTACTGTTTTAATTTGCCTCTCATGAATGAGCGATGATGTTGAACATTTTTTCATGTATTTATTTGCCATTTGTGTTTTTTCATCTGAAAAATGCACATACTCTTAACCTTCAATTGGAGCCAGAAGAGACTTAGACTAGCAAAAGCCATTCAGGGCAACAAAGGCCAGGTAGGGGACATCACAGTCCCAGACCTGAAATTATACTACAAAGCTACTTTGATAATATCAGCATGATGTTTGCAAAAACAAACAAACAAACAAAAACCCAATAAAACAAACATGAGGATCAGTAGAACGGAAGATGCAGACACAACTCCAACACCCCAACACGCTCAGCCATCTTTGAAAAAGGAGCCGCAATTGTTCAGTAGAAGAAAGACATCTCCCAGTAAATGGCGCTGGAAAGAACTGGCTTTCCACATGTCAAAGATTAAAGCTAGACCCATGTCTATCACTGTGCACTAAACTAAGGTTGAAGTGAATGAAAGATCTAAATATTAAAATACAAACACCGAATTTACTGGAAGAGAAAATAGGTAGATATCCCAAAGAAGTAAGTGTAGGCAGAGAGTTAATGAACAAAGCCCAGAGTATAAGGGAAACAGAACAAAGAATCAACAAATGGGATCTCACCTTATTAAAAAGCTTCTGCACAGCAAAACACCAACAGAGTGAAAAGAAATGCTACAGGGTGGGGAAAAAATTATAGCCAGTTGTCCCTCAGTCAAAAGACATATAAAGCTAGAGCATATAAAGAACTGGAAAAAATCAGACCCTCCAAATTCAAAGACCCAATCCAATGATAGGCATTTGTCTTTAATTGTTCTGCTAAAAGAAATTATTTTGCACATGAAGAGACTATGAAATTAAATGATACCGGCTATTATGTAGCGATATTACCTTGCATCAGTTAAGCGTTCTTAACTCTTTATGTACCAAGTCATTAATTACCACAACCCCTCTACAGAGGCTCTTGCTCAGGCCCCATTTAAGGGAGAGGAAACTGAGGCATGGGCGTCATGCTCTTAGAAAAAAGCCTCCTTATGCTAAAGAAGATCCAAATTATTTGTCTTTTCTTTTTTTTCCCCAGGGCCCTCCCCGCTGAATCTCTTTTCTGATAATTCTCTATGAGGTCAGAGAAGGAAGTTTATCTCTTCGTCATTTCATCTTTAACAGGGATCTAGGACACTTTTATCTCTGCATCTCATGACGATCCTCGCTGTCTCAAATTCCCACTCGCTGCATACATCCCTGGCTTCCCATATTTATACATAATTTCCTATGCCTTCAGAAATTTATAGGAGTCCATTAAAAATAGAAAAACGATCGACTGTATCTCTTTCACCTTCTTCCTTCTTAAACCCATTTCTTTTCGGAATATATTAAAGGCACAGTCTGTAATTGGATTCAATTAACAATTCTTTAATTTAACCCCTGAAATTTGGTTCGTAAGATCTCTTGCCTAAGCATAGTGTGGCAGAAAATCTCCTTGGCAATCTTCCCGAATTTCGTTCTTCACAAGGTCAGCGGTGTTTTCTACCCTTCTCCACCTATCTCGGATGCCTGACAGTGCTCATAAACAGTGATGAAAATCACAGTCCTAGGATCTCTCTCTATTTCTAACTTGTTCTTTTTGTTGGATCCAATTGCCAGCCTTTCCACTGAATCGCTCTTTATTGCTTTGCTTTGCTCTGTGTTGTTTTGAGCAATTGTTAGCATTTGAAATCTTTGTGTATTTATTGTTCTTTTCTGATTACTGTGGGAGCTGCCTTTCTTCTTTAGCTTGTGAGTCTTGATGGCTGCTGTTTCTATGATGTGCGATAGAATGAAAACTAAATGAGCTGCCTCTGTGTATCTAGCTAGAGATTAACATCCCTTGGACCACATATTACGGTCCTTTAAGGGTCATCTGAAAGTTTCTTCACCTATTCTCTCTGTCACTACTAGAGGGGCTATGCATGTCACAGAGGGCACAGAAATAGTGAAAGAGAGAGATATGCAAGGTAGCAATCAGTGCCAGCACCAACAGTGAGGGAGACCAATGCTGGTGGAGGAAAAAGAATTAAATTGCTCAAGAGATGGAGTCTTTGGCATCAGTGGGGTTAGAGTCAGGAGAGGAGTCAAGGGCACCCTCCCTTTGGGGGCTGGAGCCACTTGGCAGATATTGGTATCAAGGCAAACAAGGCAGAAGCAGCTTGGGGGATCAAGGGACAAAGAATGTTTGCTTGTAGTCCTGATGTTTGAGATGTCTTTGAACAGAAAAGAGGTTGTGGAATAAACTGTCTTTCCTGGCTAGCAGGGTTTCTATGTTCTTTAGACTTAACAGCTTTCTCCTGGTGTGTATTTTCTGATGTATATCAAATTCTGTCAACCAGGAGGGGAGGGTGGCCTGGGTTGGTTGGCAAGACTTCTGTATTGATCCCATGCATAGACTTTCTCTGGCACTAATTTCCTAATCAGAGATGGCAAATGATTTCATGTTGTTTATCAAACTTTGAACAAGGTTCTCATTATCTGGTTTGTATGCTGTGAGTGGAAAAGTAATACATCAATAGCTTACTATAAAATATTTAACAGAAGTACATTTTTGGCCCTGGTTCTAATAAAAATAATGCAAAGTTGGATCAATATTGATATTTTTAATTTGTTTGCAGAATAAAATTGTCCTCTTCTTTTGATAACAAAGCTAAGTCGTAACTGACTGCATACAACTTTTAGTACTTAAAGACATTATGAAGCTTAATTATTGGAGAAAAATGAAGAGTAAAAATTACAGTCATTAAAAGTTATTCAAAGTTTTAGGCCATAATTTTGGAAATTGTTGACACTGCAACTGCAATCTACAGTACTACAGCCAGTGCATTTACTGATGTCATTTTGCAATTGGGAGGTAGCATTTTGGCTTATTTCAAAACTTAGCTGCATTTTAACTCAGCTTTTTTTTATGAATGCGTATAAAAGTTATTTTGGTCTTTATGCCTCAAACCTTAGAAAAGTAGATCAATGCACATATGGCTTTAAAAATAAAATTTACCATTCAAAAATTAATTCATGTACATAATGAATATTTATTTATGTACCTTATTTATGCCAGACATCCTAGTACTGGCTATGTGCAGGTTATGGAAATTAACATGATTAAGACTTTGTGGA
This sequence comes from Ctenomys sociabilis, assembly GCA_004027165.1. Lineage (NCBI taxonomy): Eukaryota > Metazoa > Chordata > Mammalia > Rodentia > Ctenomyidae > Ctenomys > Ctenomys sociabilis. The sequence continues at coordinate 2,790 of PVKA01004080.1, read as the reverse complement.
GGTTCATGATTGTTTTATAAGACAGTGTGAAGATTACAAGTTGGATGTATTGCTATGTATCTTTATATAGAAAGATCTGAGGTAAATCTGCATTATATAATGTGAGCTGCTTACAAATCGGAATAATTTATCTGTTTCATGGGTTTTTAAATATTCATAAATAATTCTTATATTCACTTATATTTTTCTGGCAGATAGGCCTAGAATTTGATTTAAATTTCTTTATTTGCAGAAAATAGCATCAAATAAAATGATTTAAGTAACAGAACACTAGGCTTTTGTCTCTGTTGTATAAAACACTTGTCTCCAAATGAATTATTTCAGTTATGGGTATCTTTCTTTTTAATTACTAAATTTAAAAACTAACTAGATAGTATGTGGAATTAAAATTTTTTTGAATGCAGTTCATTCTAGTTTTGCTACCAGAATTTTAAAATGATAATAAAATCATTCAAGAAATCAATTATTAAGTAAAATGTTCACAACTCAAGTTAAAAACCAAATTAGAGTACTCAAGCTGAATGGAAATCTTTAAATTGAGTTTTGAAAGTCATTTTAGTATGGAGGTGCATGCCTGTAATCTCAGCACTTTGGGAGGCTGAGACAGGAGAGTTATAAGTTGTAGCTAAGCTTGGGCAACGCAGCCAGACTGTCAAAATTAAAAAAGAGCTTGGATGTAGTATGGCGTGAAGACTTGGATTCACTCAATACAGCAGCACGTGTGACAGACTGGGTAACTGTACAGAATAAGATCTCCAAGCACATGTACATACTGTTGTCTAGTGAGTCACTAGGTGATATAGACAAAATATTTGTGTCCACTTAGATTTTTATGATGAAGTCTAATTCCTAATGTGATTGATATTTGGAGATGGGGGCTTTGAGAGTGATCAGGTCATGAGGGTGGGGCCCTCATCAATGATATGAGTGCCTTCATAAAAGCGGTCCCAGAGGGCTCCCTTTCACCTTCCGCCCCATGGGTACACAGCAAAAGGGTGTCAGCTATACATCGGAAAGTGGTCCCTCGTTAGGCATCGGCTCTTCTGGCACCTCAGTCTTGGGCTTCTCAGGTGTTCAGAAGTGTGAAAACTAAATTTCTTTTGTTTTTAAGCTACCTAGACTATAATGCTTTTAAAACAGCTTGAGCAGACCAAGGTAAGACACTAGTATTATATGCCGGCAATACCTGTAGTGTGCACACAGGTACTACTGTCAGATTTTATTAGTGAGACTTGCTGCTATCAGATTCAATATACTGAGTTATCATATTACCCACAGAAAAGCGTGTTCCTTACCAAACCACTCAAGTAGAAATTCAGACTAGTAAAAGCCTTATTCCTTGCAAATTCATTACCTTACAAAATATTAATTGCAATGTTACATGAGATTATGAAAGTAAAACATTAAATAACCTCAGTGATATTAATAGCCAATGAACTCTGATATGTATCTTTGTGTATATGCTTAGATCTATAGCTATGGCATAAATATACATGCTGTTCCTCCTTGGAACAGGAATATTTATGTGCTATGAATATGTGATTTCACATTTTTATCTCTTTTTTTTCTTTTATGATGAATCACTGATGATGAATAGGAATGGTATCAAGGGGGAATTTTCTGATGAAGACAAGTTTTTTTTTCCATTTATTTTTATTTTATTAAAATACAAATGTCAATCAGACAGTTTCAAGACACCTTAACCATACAGAGTCGATGAATTAATACATTGCAAACTGTTTTCATAACGTTTTGGTATTGTACAAGGTGCATATATGATATATTTACAGGTATTATTTTAGCAGATATCTCTTATCAGTGAATTAAGAGTGTAGTTGCTTACTTATCTTTTTTTTTATAGCTGAATTATATCAAAAATTCAATAATTATTTACCTAGTGGATGACCATAGCACTAAAAGCCGACATAATGTCCTGTCCAACCACCATTAGTACAGATCTTGCCTATCATAGAATTATGTAGCAGCACAGAGTTATCTATTCCAAATGTACTGTCTATACACACACATCATGATTTTTTCTTTTACAGCCCTTCCTTTGTCTACACCTGTTAAAAGTGGGCACTCCATTGACATTCAACTACCTTAGGTGCTTGAACTAGACACCACAATCCAACACAGTCCAGCATTCTGCAATCATAGGGAATTCAAGAAATTGTCGACCATATCCATTTACAGCTCAGCTTAATATTATGGGCTCACGATGTATACTTCATTTTTATACTTTAATACTTTTCTGCTGGATGGTTAAGAACTAGGTAGATCAAAACTTATATACCAACACATGAACTTTGTATTTCCTATGTGGTCATTGAAGTTTTCTCAGGGTTTATCTTGTAGTCCTGTACATTATTCTGTAGTTCCTTTGTCTGTGTCATCCATGTGGATGAGTCACGGCCAATGACGAAATTAAAGAAGCGAACAAATATATGAAAAAATGCTCCACATCGCTAGCCATTCGTGAAATGCAAATAAAAACAACACTGAGATATCATCTCACTCCAGAAAGAATGGCTATCATAAGGAAATCAACCAACAACAAATGTTGGAGAGGTTGTGGGGAAAAGGGCACCCTTCTCCACTGCTGGTGGGAATGTAGACTAGTACAACCATTGTGGAGGTCAGTATGGAGACTCCTCAAAAGAGTAGGACTAGAAATCCCATTCAAGCCAGCTATCCCCCTACTGGGAATTTTCCCAAAGGATTTGGATACATTGTATCATAGAGATATATGTGTACCTATGTTTATAGCAGCACAATGTGTGATAGCAA